>CM055731.1:81157-157034 GCA_029465975.1 Dallia pectoralis
GATGTGTGTGGAGTATATACAGTGTGTGTACATATTCACATGATAGTGTATAGATGTCTGTAGAGTATATACATGCGTGTGTACATATTCAGATGATAGGATATAGATGTGTGTAGAGTATATACAGTGTGTGTACATATTCAGATGATAGTGTATAGATGTCTGTAGAGTATATACAGTGTGTGTACATATGCACATGATAGTGTATAGATGTCTGTAGAGTATATACAGTGTGTGTACATATCCAGATGATAGTGTATAGATGTGTGTAGAGTATATACAGTGTGTGTACATATTCAGATGATAGTGTATAGATGTGTGTAGAGTATATACAGTGTGTGTACATATTCAGATGATAGTGTATAGATGTGTGTAGAGTATATACAGTATGTGTACATATTCAGATGATAGTGTATAGATGTGTGTAGAGTATATACAGTGTGTGTACATATCCAGATGATAGTGTATAGATGTGTGTAGAGTATATACAGTGTGTGTACATATCCAGATGATAGTGTATAGATGTGTGTAGAGTATATACAGTATGTGTACATATTCAGATGATAGTGTATAGATGTGTGTAGAGTATATACAGTGTGTGTACATAGCCAGATGATAGTATATAGATGTGTGTCTACTTACAGGCTCTTGCAGTGCATTGTGAAGAGGTGTTGACAGCAGGGTGTGACCCCAGGCATGTAAACAGAGTATTGTTGGAGGTCTGGGATCCAGACTGTAGTAATGACACCTGGTTGGATGGCCACATCCCATCATCTCCAGACATCAGCCATCCCTGTAGTAGTAAATATAAAAATAGTTAAAACTGCAAGCTGTGTTGACAGGTTTTATTTGTATGCAACAGTTTGGCATCTTTAAGCCGATGTGCTTGACTGGTCCATCAGCGCCACCTTCAGGACAATCTGAACCATACTTTACTGCTTGATGATGTGGTCCTGATGGCCTCATCGGTCGGTGACCTTCAGCACTCACTGGATCGGTTCGCAGCCGAGTGTGAAGCGGCTGGGATGAGGGTTAGCACCTCTAAATCTGAGGCCATGACTCTCAGCAGGAAACCGGTGGAGTGCCTACTCCGGGTAGGGAATGAGTACTTACTCCAAGTGAAGGAGTTCAAGTACCTCGGGGTCTTGTTCGCGAGTGAGGGAACAATGGAGCGGGAGATTGGTCGGAGGATCGGAGCAGCGGGGGCGGTGTTGCATTCGCTTCCCCGCACCGTTGTGACGAAAAGAGAGCTGAGACGAAAGGCAAAGCTCTCGATCTACCAGTTAGTCTTTGTTCCTACTCTCACCTATGGGCATGAAAGCTTGGTCATGACCGAAAGAACGAGATCGCGGGTACAAGCGGCCGAAATGGGTTTTCTCAGAAAGGTGGCTGGCCTCTCCCTTAGGGATAGGGTGAGAAGCTCAGTCATCCGAGAGGAACTCGGAGTAGAGCCGCTGCTCCTTTGCGTAGAAAGGAGCCAGTTGAGGTGGTTCGGGCATCTAGTACGAATGCCACCTGGGCGCCTCCCTAGAGAGGTGTTCCAGGAACGTCCAGCTGGGAGGAGACCTCGGGGAAGACCCAGGACTAGGTGGAGAGATTATATCTCTCTATCCCCAGTCAGAGCTGGCTAATGTTGGCCGGGAAAGGGAAGTTTGGGGTCCCCTGCTAGAGCTGCTACCCCCGCGACCCGACCCCGGATAAGCGGTTGAAGATGAGATGAGATGACTTTACTGCTTATCCTGTTTCTCGACCCTCAGCATGTGTGCATATTATCATCATTCAACTAGATTCCAGAAATCACACAATGTGAAAATCTCTCATTTGGCACCAACAAGAGGCCGATTTGCAAGGCTGGTACTACCCTGTGAATTATTAACCCATTGGGCTGGTACTCGGGTACAAGCGGCCGAAATGGGTTTTCTCAGAAAGGTGGCTGGCCTCTCCCTTAGGGATAGGGTGAGAAGCTCAGTCATCCGAGAGGAACTCGGAGTAGAGCCGCTGCTCCTTTGCATAGAAAGGAGCCAGTTGAGGTGGTTCGGGCATCTTGTACGAATGCCACCTGGGCGCCTCCCTAGAGAGGTGTTCCAGGCACGTCCAGCTGGGAGGAGACCTCGGGGAAGACCCAGGACTAGGTGGAGAGATTATATCTCCACACTGGCCTGGGAACGCCTCGGGATTCCCCAGTCAGAGCTGGCTAATGTTGCCCGGGAAAGGGAAGTTTGGGGTCCCCTGCTAGAGCTGCTACCCCCGCGACCCGACCCCGGATAAGCGGTTGAAGATGAGATGGGCTGGTACTACCCTGTGAATTATAAACCCATTGGGCTGGTACTACCCTGTGAATTATTAACCCATTGGGCTGGTACTACCCTGTGAATTATTAACCCATTGGGCTGGTACTAACCTGTGAATTATAAACCCATTGGGCTGGTACTACCCTGTGAATTATAAACCCATTGGGCTGGTACTACCCTGTCAACTATAAACCCATTGGGCTGGTACTACCCTGTGAATTATAAACCCATTGGGCTGGTACTACCCTGTCAACTATAAACCCATTGGGCTGGTACTACCCTGTCAACTATAAACCCATTGGGCTGGTACTACCCTGTCAACTATAAACCCATTGGGCTGGTACTACCCTGTCAACTATAAACCCATTGGGCTGGTACTACCCTGTCAACTATAAACCCATTGGGCTGGTACTACCCTGTCAACTATAAACCCATTGGGCTGGTACTACCCTGTCAACTATAAACCCATTCGGCTGGTACTACCCTGTGAATTATAAACCCATTGGGCTGGTACTACCCTGTCAACTATAAACCCATTCGGCTGGTACTACCCTGTCAACTATAAACCCATTGGGCTGGTACTACCCTGTCAACTATAAACCCATTGGGCTGGTACTACCCTGTGAATTATAAACCCATTGGGCTGGTACTACCCTGTCAACTATAAACCCATTCGGCTGGTACTACCCTGTCAACTATAAACCCATTGGGCTGGTACTACCCTGTCAACTATAAACCCATTGGGCTGGTACTACCCTGTGAATTATAAACCCATTGGGCTGGTACTACCCTGTCAACTATAAACCCATTGGGCTGGTACTACCCTGTGAATTATAAACCCATTGGGCTGGTACTACCCTGTGAATTATAAACCCATTGGGCTGGTACTACCCTGTCAACTATAAACCCATTGGGCTGGTACTACCCTGTGAATTATAAACCCATTGGGCTGGTACTACCCTGTCAACTATAAACCCATTGGGCTGGTACTATCCTGTCAACTATAAACCCATTGACACCTTTTATTACACAGGGTTTTGCTTTAAATTATAATTAATGGCAAGTAACACCACAATAGGTCACTAGCAGCCTATGCATGCTAAAGCCTTAATGCACGGCAACAAAAACAATAGTTTAAATTGTTAGCAGCCTTTAAGCATGTGTGTGTGTGTGTGTGTGTGTGTACCGGTGTCAGCAGGTGTCTGGTCCAGCCTAGTGAAGGAGACGGCAGCCCACCTGGCCATGAACAAGTCAGGTTGATGGATGAGTAGTTCATTGCTGGCAGAACAGAGCAGGAGGGGGAACCCTCTGGAGGATCTGTGAGGGAAGGGGGACAAAATACATCGTAACACTGTGGGGACTGTGTTGTGTGTTGGGTATCCATAAGGGTTACGGGTTACTCACAATAGACTGTAAGGTTGATAGACCTCTGAGAGGTGGTGTTGAGGTTTGTGTTCTGAGCCTGACAGGTGTAGGTACCAGTGTGCATCCGAAGAATCCTAGTGATGGTGAACTTGGATCCTGTGTACACCTGACTGGATTAGAACCAATACTGTCTATTAAACACCTGACTGGATTAGAACCAATACTGTCTATTAAACACCTGACTGGATTAGAACCAATACTGTATATTTATTACCTGACTGGATTAGAACCAATAATGTCTATTAAACACCTGACTGGATTAGAACCAATAATGTCTATTAAACACCTGACTGGATTAGAACCAATACTGTCTATTAAACACCTGACTGGATTAGAACCAATACTGTCTATTAAACACCTGACTGGATTAGAACCAATACTGTCTATTAAACACCTGACTGGATTAGAACCAATACTGTCTATTAAACACCTGACTGGATTAGAACCAATACTGTCTATTAAACACCTGACTGGATTAGAACCAATACTGTCTATTAAACACCTGACTGGATTAGAACCAATACTGTCTATTAAAAACCTGACTGGATTAGAACCAATACTGACTATTTAACACCTGACTGGATTAGAACCAATACTGTCTATTTAACACTTGACTGGATTAGAACCAATACTGTCTATTTAACACTTGAGTTACTTCCAATTGGTATTTGCACTCTTGTGTTCTGTGTATTTACTGTGTAAATGTATGTTGTCCTGCACATTTTTTTGCCTTATCTTGGCCAGGTCGCCAGTGCAAATGAGAATTAAGGTTACATAATAAAATACAAATAGTTTTGCTTGCTTTTTTAAGTTGACAGGACCTTTGTAAAAACATTCCGTTGACAGCAACAAATGTGGAAATGGTTGTTTAAAATGCATTTTCTATAATGATTCCCTGATTGTATGTCGGTGGGTTTAAGTGCATACTAAAACAAACCTGTTGTTGTAGAACCATATATATTGACTGGGAGGGTTGGACTGGGCCTGGCAAAGCAGAGAGACAGTCTGTCCCTCCAAATCAGAGTATCCTCTATCTGTTATACTGTAGGGAGTCACATCTATCTGGGGACATCTGGACCATCTGGAGAGAGACACACACAGTCACATCTATCTGGGGAACATCTGGACCATCTGGAGACACACACAGTCACACATCTATCTGAGGGACATCTGGACCATCTGGAGAGAGACACACACAGTCACATCTATCTGAGGGACATCTGGACCATCTGGAGAGAGACACACACAGTCACATCTATCTGGGGAACATCTGGACCATCTGGAGACACACACAGTCACGTCTATTTGAGGGACATCTGGACCATCAGGAGAGAGACATACACAGTCACATCTATCTGAGGAACATCTGGACCATCTGGAGACACATACAGTCACATCTATCTGGGGAACATCTGGACCATCTGGAGAGAGACACACACAGTCACATCTATCTGAGGGGCATCTGGACCATCTGGAGAGAGACACACTCAGTCACATCTATCTGAGGGGCATCTGGACCATCTGGAGAGAGACACACACAGTAACAAATATTTGAGGGACTTATAAACCATCTGGAGAGATACACACACAGTCACATCTATCTGAGGGACATCTGGACCATCTGGAGAGAGACACACACAGTCACATCTATCTGAGGGACATCTGTACCATCTGGAGAGGGACACACACAATCACATCTATCTGAGGGACATCTGGACCATCTGGAGAGAGACACACACAGTCACATCTATCTGGGGGACATCTGGACCATCTGGAGAGAGACATACACAGTCACATCTATCTGAGGGACATCTGGACCATGTGGAGAGAGACACACACAGTCACATCTATCTGAGGGACATCTGGACCATCTAGTGACACACACAGTCACATCTATCTGAGGGACATCTGGACCATCTAGAGACACACACAGTCATATCTACAGTATCTGAGGGAGATCTGAATCAGCAAGATATCCTTTAAAACATCTGGACTATATGAAGACATCTATTGTCACATAATGTCTAGTCATCCTAATAGAATGTTAGAGTTTAGCTTCATTTCGAAGGGTTTAGATTGTATTATGCAAGGTGTCATATGTTTACTAACAGATGATGTCCATCCAGATTCGGTCAGAACGTTCCTGGTTGACCTGGTTCCGGGCCACACAGCGGTACCAGCCTGTGTTGTTATGGTTGACTACTGTCATGTTGAATATGTTGCTGCTGCCCTGGCCGATGGTGTTGACCAATCCGCTGTTAGTCTCATGCTCCCACAGGAAGTAAAGAGGCCCAGTGCCATTTTCCAGGTCGCACCGCAGCCACGCCGAAGATCCCTCCGCTGGTGAAGCATCACTCAGCAGAATATAGGGTTTACTGACTGGAACTAGACACACATAAACACATGTGGTATTTGTAATAATATAGATGTAGAAGCAGTAGTAATATTAGTACTACTATAGTAATAGTGTTCACTCAGCAGAATATAGGGTTTACTGACTGGAACTAGACAAACATAAACACATGTGGTATTTGTAATAATATAGATGTAGAAGTAGTAGTACTATTAGTATTACTATAGTAATAGTGTTTACTCAGCAGAATATAGGGTTTACTGACTGGAACTAGAAACACATAAACCCATGTGGTATTTGTAATAATATAGATGTAGAAGCAGTAGTACTATTAGTATTACTATAGTAATAGTGTTCACTCAGCAGAATATAGGGTTTACTGACTGGAACTAGACACACATAAACACATGTGGTATTTGTAATAATATAGATGTAGAAGTAGTAGTACTATTAGTATTACTATAGTAATAGTGTTCACTCAGCAGAATATAAGGTTTACTGACTGGAACTAGACACACATAAACACATGTGGTATTTGTAATACTTTAGATGTAGAAGCAGTAGTAATATTAGTACTACTATAGTAATAGTGTTCACTCAGCAGAATATAGGGTTTACTGACTGGAACTAGACATACATAAACACATGTGGTATTTGTAATAATATAGATGTAGAAACAGTAGTACTATTAGTATTACTATAGTAATAGTGTTCACTCAGCAGAATATAAGGTTTACTGACTGGAACTAGACACACATAAACACATGTGGTATTTGTAATAATATAGATGTAGAAGCAGTAGTACTATTAGTATTACTATAGTAATAGTGTTCACTCAGCAGAATATAAGGTTTACTGACTGGAACTAGACACACATAAACACATGTGGTATTTGTAATAATATAGATGTAGAAGCAGTAGTACTATTAGTATTACTATAGTAATAGTGTTCACTCAGCAGAATATAGGGTTTACTGACTGGAACTAGACAAACATAAACACATGTGGTATTTGTAATAATATAGATGTAGAAGCAGTAGTACTATTAGTATTACTATAGTAATAGTGTTCACTCAGCAGAATATAAGGTTTACTGACTGGAACTAGACATACATAAACACATGTGGTATTTGTAATAATATAGATGTAGAAACAGTAGTACTATTAGTATTACTATAGTAATAGTGTTCACTCAGCAGAATATAAGGTTTACTGACTGGAACTAGACACACATAAACACATGTGGTATTTGTAATAATATAGATGTAGAAGCAGTAGTACTATTAGTATTACTATAGTGATAGTGTTCACTCAGCAGAATATAAGGTTTACTGACTGGAACTAGACACACATAAACCCATGTGGTATTTGTAATAATATAGATGTAGAAGCAGTAGTACTATTAGTATTACTATAGTAATAGTGTTCACTCAGCAGAATATAAGGTTTACTGACTGGAACTAGACACACATAAACACATGTGTTATTTGTAATAATATAGATGTAGAAGCAGTAGTACTATTAGTATTACTATAGTAATAGTGTTCACTCAGCAGAATATAAGGTTTACTGACTGGAACTAGACACACATAAACACATGTGGTATTTGTAATAATATAGATGTAGAAGCAGTAGTACTATTAGTATTACTATAGTAATAGTGTTCACTCAGCAGAATATAAGGTTTACTGACTGGAACTAGACACACATAAACACATGTGGTATTTGTAATAATATAGATGTAGAAGCAGTAGTACTATTAGTATTACTATAGTAATAGTGTTCACTCAGCAGAATATAGGGTTTACTGACTGGAATTAGACAAACATAAACACATGTGGTATTTGTAATAATATAGATGTTGAAGCAGTAGTACTATTAGTAATACTATAGTAATAGTGTTCACTCAGCAGAATATAAGGTTTACTGACTGGAACTAGATATACATAAACACATGTGGTATTTGTAATAATATAGATGTAGAAACAGTAGTACTATTAGTATTACTATAGTAATAGTGTTCACTCAGCAGAATATAGGGTTTACTGACTGGAACTAGACATACATAAACACATGTGGTATTTGTAATAATATAGATGTAGAAGCAGTAGTACTATTAGTATTACTATAGTAATAGTGTTCACTCAGCAGAATATAGGGTTTACTGACTGGAACTAGACATACATAAACACATGTGGTATTTGTAATAATATAGATGTAGAAACAGTAGTACTATTAGTATTACTATAGTAATAGTGTTCACTCAGCAGAATATAAGGTTTACTGACTGGAACTAGACACACATACAGACCTGTCAGATCAAATTTAATTATAAATTATTAGATTAACCTGCCAATCAATCTACATGAGGTATTTCGTTTTTACATTTAAGTGGGAAGACCCAGGACTAGGTGGAGAGATTATATCTCCACACTGGCCTGGGAACACCTCGGGATTCCCCAGTCAGAGCTGGCTAATGTTGCCCGGGAAAGGGAAGTTTGGGGTCCCCTGCTAGAGCTGCTACCCCCGCGACCCGACCCCGGATAAGCGGTTGAAGATGAGATGATGAGAGATGATGAGATGATGACTCCTTCCATTCAGTTTTGACTCCTTCAGTCACAATAGTGTCAGATATTTTCCGCTAAAAATTCAGATTTGACTCCTTCAGTAACAATAGTGTCAGTTATTTCCACTAGTAATTCAGATTTGACCCCTTCAGTCACAATAGTAGCAGATCTTTCCATTCAGATTTGACTCCTTCAGTCACAATAGTGTCAGTTCTTTCCACTAGTAATTCAGATTTGACTCATTCAGTCACAATAGTGTCAGTTCTTTCCACTAGTAATTCACATTTGACTCATTCAGTCACAATAGTGTCAGTTCTTTCCACTAGTAATTCAGATTTGACTCATTCAGTCACAATAGTGTCAGTTCTTTCCACTAGTAATTCACATTTGACTCATTCAGTCACAATAGTGTCAGTTCTTTCCACTAGTAATTCAGATTTGACTCATTCAGTCACAATAGTGTCAGTTCTTTCCACTAGTAATTCACATTTGACTCATTCAGTCACAATAGTGTCAGTTCTTTCCACTAGTAATTCAGATTTGACTCATTCAGTCACAATAGTGTCATTTCTTTCCACTAGTAATTCAGATTTGACTCCTTCAGTCACAATAGTGTCAGTTATTTCCACTAGTAATTCAGATTTGACTCATTCAGTCACAATAGTGTCATTTCTTTCCACTAGTAATTCAGATTTGACTCCTTCAGTCACAATAGTGTCAGTTATTTCCACTAGTAATACTGATTTGACCCCCTTAGTCACAATAGTGTCAGTTCTTTTCACCACATGAGTTTTATGATGTCAACTTGTTTAAAAGGAAATGAAATAAACTGTGCCTTGATAAGTGTTGTATATGAAGTAATACTAGTACCATGTTCTACTAAGTACATGTTAGCTTTTTTAGTAATAGTTCCACTCTGCCTTCTGCTCCAGATTGTCCTTTCCAGACCAGTCATGCATCTGACCTGGACTGTTTTACAAGACTTTCGACATTCAAAAAAGCATTTAATTATTATTAAACTAGTAAAAGTTCATCCAGCACAGCGAAAGGTTTAAAAGCAGTTGTCAAAAAGAGGACTGCCCAAGTAGCAATGATGTGTTGGCTGTAAGTTGGCATTGGTTGTATTAGTCGCGGTTGGAAATCAGCTTGTTTGCCATCGTTGGCCGACTAAGCTTAAGTCGGCATTTGTGCTGATTGGTTGGAACTTTAGACTGTCCACAACAACGCTATTCCCATGCAGCGATGAACAAAGTGCTGTATCACATGAAATTATAATACGTTTCCTGGCCTATACTATTTTGCTGTAATGTTCATTTATTTTTGTTATAAATAAGATGTTTAAAAGTTAGACGTTTATTTGCCTCAAATATTGGTGTTGCTATCACTTTAATATTCTCAGCTGGTATAACGCGTTGTCGCGTGAGCGATATGAAGTAAACTAATTCCAAACTAACGGTTCATTTAGGGTTGTAGTGTAGCAAAGCCAACTACAGTTGCCTACATTTATAACTACAGCGTTGTTGGTATGTATTAATTCACTGTTTTTTAATAATTACACAGGTTTATAGTTTAATGTCAATGTTGTTTGGGGTTAAGTTTGTATTAGGAGTGTCCATAATCGCGAACGTAATTATATATGACTAAAGTTAAATTGATGCTAGGTATGTCATAGATGCTACACTCATCTCGAGTCATATACATTAAATAAATATTTACTTTATTGAGAATGACTTGCTAAACAGTGAAATGTTTATCAAGAATAAACCTTGAGCAGGCTAGTTTTGATCAAGTTCACAAGTCAAGCAAGCCTACCGAGGTAAACTTGGTTTTATATTCGCACATTCAACGGACATTCGACCGTTTGGAAAATTAATTAATTATAAGATGTAATTATGTTTTAGCATATACATTATCTAACTGTACAATAAAGGTATTCTTAGTATTTTGGGAAAACATGTAATCGTTTGTTTCTTTTACAGATTAGAAGATGGCCACAGAAGCTAATATTAAACGTGCATGTTCAAAAATAAATATATTCAAAATAAGTAAATTGGACTTGGACTTCATTGTGTAATTTTTGGGATTTATATTAGCCAATGAATTGGTCCGGAAAAGGGCACCATGACAACAACAACGTTGGCAGTTTCTATTAGCCAATGTATAACCAACTATGAATTGTTCGGTAAAAGGGCAACATGACAACAACAACGTTGGCAGTTTCTATTAGCCAACGTATAACCAACTATGAATTGGTCGGTAAAAGGGCAACATGACAACGCTATGCCAACGCCGACGTAACGCCAACATTGGGCCGCTAGACAAAACTCGATTGGCCCAACGATGTTTGCCAACATCATGCCAACGGATGGCATGACAGAAGCCCAACGTTGGGCCAACACATCATTGCTACTTGGGTGGCTACCCCTCAGAGCCTGGTTTCTCTCTAGGTTTCTTTCTAAATTCGTTCCATCAGGAAGTTATTCCTACCTGCTGTGTATCAACTTGTTGATGCATGCTCTGTCGGGTTTCAGGCTGGGTGTTTGTTAAAGCACTTTGTGACAACTTAATTAAAAAAAGGCTTTTTAAAATCAATTAGATTGATGAAGTAATATAATGTGTTATCAGTACTCATTATCACATGTAGTAGTGTTTATACCATATCTTACCCAGGACTCGTAGACGTATGTAGTAGTAGGTTAGCTTGGCAACCTGATCCATGTCATAAAATGCCTGGCAGGTGTAAAGGCCCTCTGCAGCCAGCAGGAGGTGCTCTATACTCAGAGAGGCGGAGCCAGAGATCACCTGAATATCTCCTAGACTTTGGGACAAGTTCTGCAGCTTTGGGCCTTTGAAACACGCAGCAACATAAGAATACAGACATAATGTGGTAATTATAACAATTACAATAATATCAGCAATAACTTTCAAAACATGGATGATAACATTTTTACTATTATTATTACATACTATTTTTAGTAAAAAATTAAAATACAAACACTAAATAATATTTATTCATTTAAATAATTAATTTAATAATGATAATTATAATAATTAAAAATAATTAATTACATTTATATGTAATTTTTTTTAGGTACACAATGTGCTTTACATGGAATGGGGAATCTCCTCAACCTCCACCAATGTGCAGCATCCACACTGAACTACTAAGCAATTGCCTGTGATGTTAAATTCATCCTGCAGTAATGAACTTTTTTATGATGTAGTGGTTACTATTTAATTATTTAAAAATAACTAGTAGATGATGTAGTAATTACTACTTGATGATTTCATGATTAACTTGCTCATGAAGTAGTCACAGACTATTGAAAATGTGTCAAGGAACATGTGAATGATGTAGTCTTGAAATAGTGGATGATGTAGCTGTGAAATAGTGGATGATGTAGCCGTGAAATAGTGGATGATGTAGCCCTGAAATAGTGGATGATGTAGCTGTGAAATAGTGGATGATGTAGCCCTGAAATAGTGGATGATGTAGCCCTGAAATAGTGGATGATGTAGCCGTGAAATAGTGGATGATGTATCTGTGAAATAGTGGATGATGTAGCTGTGAAATAGTGGATGATGTAGCTGTGAAATAGTGGATGATGTAGCCCTGAAATAGTGGATGATGTAGCCGTGAAATAGTGGATCATGTGGTCTTGAAATAGTGGACGGTGTATCCGTGAAATAGTGGATGATGTATCTGTGAAATAGTGGATGATGTATCTGTGAAATAGTGGATGATGTAGTCACAAATTAGTGGATTATGTAGTCATGAACTTGTTGATGATGTAGAGGGTGAATATATATAGGACAAACATATAATAACTAAACAGATGAACTAAGGGCATCTGATTGATGGGGTGAATATAGGACAAACATATAATAACTAAACAGATGAACTAAGAGCATCTGATTGATGGGGTGAATATAGGACAAACATATAATAACTAAACAGATGAACTAAGGGCATCTGATTGATGGGGTGAATATAGGACAAACATATAATAACTAAACAGATGAACTAAGGGCAGCTGATTGATGGGGTGAATATATATAGGACAAACATATAATAACTAAATAGATGAACTAATGGCATCTGATTGATGGGGTGAATATATATAGGACAAACATATAATAACTAAACAGATTAACTAATGGCATCTGATTGATGGGGAGAATATATATAGGACAAACATATAATAACTAAACAGATGAACTAAGAGCATCTGATTGATGGGGTGAATATATATGGGACAAACATATAATAACTAAACAGATGAACTAAGGGTATCTGATTGATGGGGTGAATATATATAGGACAAACATATAATAACTAAATAGATGAACTAATGGCATCTGATTGATGGGGTGAATATATATAGGACAAACATATAATAACTAAACAGATGAACTAAGGGCATCTGATTGTTGGCGTGAATATATATAGGACAAACATATAATAACTAAACAGATGAACTAAGGGCAGCTGATTGATGGGGTGAATATAGGACAAACATATAATAACTAAACAGATGAACTAATGGCATCTGATTGATGGGGTGAATATAGGACAAACATATAATAACTAAACAGATGAACTAAGGGCATCTGATTGATGGGGTGAATATAGGACAAACATATAATAACTAAACAGATGAACTAATGGCATCTGATTGATGGGGTGAATATATATAGGACAAACATATAATAACTAAACAGATGAACTAAGGGCATCTGATTGATGGGGTGAATATATATAGGACAAACATATAATAACTAAAACAGATGAACTAATGGCATCTGATTGATGGGGAGAATATATATAGGACAAACATATAATAACTAAACAGATGAACTAATGGCATCTGATTGATGGGGTGAATATATATAGGACAAACATATAATAACTAAACAGATGAACTAATGGCATCTGATTGATGGGGTGAATATATATAGGACAAACATATAATAACTAAACAGATGAACTAAGGGCAGCTGATTGATGGGGTGAATATATATAGGACAAACATATAATAACTAAACAGATGAACTAAGGGCATCTAAATGATGGGGTGAATATATATAGGACAAACATATAATAACTAAAAAGATGAACTAAGGGCATCTAAATGATGGGGTGAATATATATAGGACAAACATATAATAACTAAAAAGATGAACTAAGGGCAGCTGATTGATGGGGTGAATATATATGGGACAAACATATAATAACTAAACAGATGAACTAATGGCATCTGATTGATGGGGTGAATATAGGACAAACATATAATAACTAAACAGATGAACTAATGGCATCTGATTGATGGGGTGAATATATATAGGACAAACATATAATAACTAAACAGATGAACTAAGGGCATCTGATTGATGGGGTGAATATATATGGGACAAACATATAATAACTAAACAGATGAACTAATGGCATCTGATTGATGGGGTGAATATATATAGGACAAACATATTATAACTAAACAGATGAATTGAAGTGGGACCTTTTCCAAAGTCGTAGACCACAGCTTTGCTAGTATCTGTTCCAGACTGAGTGAAGCCCCAGATGTAACCATCAGGTACTGTGGATCCACACTCCAGGATCATTGCTTTACCCACAACACCATCCAGATCTGTGTCCACATACACCACCTGGTCTGGATCTGGGCTCTCCACACCTGAACACACAGACAGCAGTGTAATAGGGCTGTGTTTTCATGACTACAGTGTAGAGTTACAGCATGGGTTTAACTTGATCATGATGTAAAGGTCCAACACATTTACCGAAATAGTTTAGGTAGGCCTTCACTGTTCAGATGTGTAATAGCAGAGAATCACAGAGAACATTAATAGCAGAGACAAAGACAGGAAAAATTACATATTGTTTGATAAGTAAAGTAAAAGACATTACAGACTGGTTCAGAGAAAGACAAGAAGACCAGAAGATAAGCAGGGGGACAAACAGACAGGCTGACAGGAAAATAGAGAGCTACATTGTTGTAGACAGGCATAGAGACTGGCAGGTCGTTATAGACAGACTGACAGGTTGTTATAGACAGACTGACTGGTTGTTATAGACAGACTGACAGGTTGCTATTGACAGACTGACAGGTTGTTATAGACAGACTGATAGGTTGCTATAGACAGACTGACAGGTTGCTATAGACAGATAGACAGGTTCTTATAGACAAATAGACAGGTTCTTATAGACAGATAGACAGGTTCTTATAGACAGATAGACAGGTTCTTATAGACAGATAGACAGGTTCTTATAGACAGATATACAGGTTCTTATAGACAGATATACAGGTTCTTATAGACAGATAGACAGGTTCTTATAGACAGATAGACAGGTTCTTATAGACAGATAGACAGGTTCTTATAGACAGATAGACAGGTTCTTATAGACAGATAGACAGGTTCTTATAGACAGATAGACAGGTTCTTATAGACAGATAGACAGGTTCTTATAGACAGATAGACAGGTTCTTATAGACAGATAGACAGGTTCTTATAGACAGATAGACAGGTTCTTATAGACAGATAGACAGGTTCTTATAGACAGATAGACAGGTTCTTATAGACAGATAGACAGGTTCTTATAGACAGATAGACAGGTTCTTATAGACAGATAGACAGGTTCTTATAGACAGATAGACAGGTTCTTATAGACAGATAGACAGGTTCTTATAGACAGATAGACAGGTTCTTATAGACAGATAGACAGGTTCTTATAGACAGATAGACAGGTTCTTATAGACAGATAGACAGGTTCTTATAGACAGATTTCTTATAGACAGATAGACAGGTTCTTATAGACAGATAGACAGGTTCTTATAGACAGATAGACAGGTTCTTATAGACAGATAGACAGGTTCTTATAGACAGATAGACAGGTTCTTATAGACAGATAGACAGGTTCTTATAGACAGATAGACAGGTTCTTATAGACAGATAGACAGGTTCTTATAGACAGATAGACAGGTTCTTATAGACAGATAGACAGGTTCTTATAGACAGATATACAGGTTCTTATAGACAGATAGACAGGTTCTTATAGACAGATAGACAGGTTCTTATAGACAGATAGACAGGTTCTTATAGACAGATAGACAGGTTCTTATAGACAGATAGACAGGTTCTTATAGACAGATAGACAGGTTCTTATAGACAGATAGACAGGTTCTTATAGACAGATAGACAGGTTCTTATAGACAGATAGACAGGTTCTTATAGACAGATATACAGGTTCTTATAGACAGATAGACAGGTTCTTATAGACAGATAGACAGGTTCTTATAGACAGATAGTCAGGTTCTTATAGACAGATAGACAGGTTCTTATAGACAGATAGACAGGTTCTTATAGACAGATAGACAGGTTCTTATAGACAGATAGACAGGTTCTTATAGACAGATAGACAGGTTCTTATAGACAGATAGACAGGTTCTTATAGACAGATAGACAGGTTCTTATAGACAGATAGACAGGTTCTTATAGACAGATAGACAGGTTCTTATAGACAGATAGACAGGTTCTTATAGACAGATAGACAGGTTCTTATAGACAGATAGACAGGTTCTTATAGACAGATAGACTTACCATGTGTTATCAGCCAGGTCTGTATAGAGATCAACAGCATCCCAGTCAGTCTGATCAACATGTTATCATGTTGCTCCAGTGTCTCACTCCTTCATTGACAATATAGTCTTGAACAGCTAATAGATCCAAACAGCCTATTCCAAAAGCTAATAGATCCAAACTGCCAATTCCAACAGCTAATAGATCCAAACAGCCAATTCCAACAGCTAATAGATCCAAACAGCCTATTCCAACAGCTAATAGATCCAAACAGCCTATTCTAACAGCTAATAGATCCAAACAGCCTATTCCAACAGCTAATAGATCCAAACAGCTTATTCCAACAGCTAATAGATCCAAAAAGCCAATTCCAACAGCTAATAGATCCAAACAGCCAATTCCAAAAGCTAATAGATCCAAACTGCCAATTCCAACAGCTAATAGATCCAAACAGCCAATTCCAACAGCTAATAGATCCAAACAGCCTATTCCAACAGCTAATAGATCCAAACAGCCTATTCTAACAGCTAATAGATCCAAACAGCCTATTCCAACAGCTAATAGATCCAAACAGCTTATTCCAACAGCTAATAGATCCAAAAAGCCAATTCCAACAGCTAATAGATCCAAACAGCCAATTCCAACAGCTAATAGATCCAAACTGCCAATTCCAACAGCTAATAGATCCAAACAGCCTATTCCAACAGCTAATAGATCCAAACAGCCAATTCCAACAGCTAATAGATCCAAACAGCCTATTCCAAAAGCTAATAGATCCAAACAGCCTATTCTAACAGCTAATAGATCCAAACTGCCAATTCCAACAGCTAATAGATCCAAACAGCCTATTCCAAAAGCTAATAGATCCAAACTGCCAATTCCAACAGCTAATAGATCCAAACAGCCAATTCCAACAGCTAATAGATCCAAACAGCCTATTCCAAAAGCTAATAGATCCAAACAGCCTATTCTAACAGCTAATAGATCCAAACAGCCTATTCCAAAAGCTAATAGATCCAAACTGCCAATTCCAACAGCTAATAGATCCAAACAGCCAATTCCAACAGCTAATAGATCCAAAAAGCCTATTCCAACAGCTAATAGATCCAAACAGCCTATTCTAACAGCTAATAGATCCAAACAGCCTATTCCAAAAGCTAATAGATCCAAACAGCCAATTCCAACAGCTAATAGATCCAAACAGCCTATTCCAACAGCTAATAGATCCAAACAGCCTATTCCAACAGCTAATAGATCAAACTGCTTTCACCAGCATCTTACAGGTGAAATAAATTACATTTCCGTGTGTGTGGATGTGTGTTGGTATATCTGTATTTTGTGTGTCTATGTGTATGTATGCTAGTGCGAATTTAAACCGATACAGGTTTAGAATGACGCTCATTTATAATTGAGGACCAAACTACCAAACAGACACACATAGTCTCCTACTCTAATCACATAACTAGTCTGTCTACTACTCTAATCACATAACTAGTCTGTCTCTAATCACACAACTAGTCTGTCTCCAACTCTACACACATATGGAGTTTAACAAATTGATATATCAAATGATTGATACAATGCTTTGCTCCCAAATCAACTTTGTATTGCTAAAAAAAGTAGTATTTAAGTTCTCATTTCATGACGTAGCATAGGATATTATTGGCAGAATATTGATGCATTTCAATATATTATTAAAATAATAAACCATTATATTACCCTTATTTGGTGTCACCTGTCACCATGTGCCTTTATTACATGTATAATGAATACCTACTAATAATGTGGCTTTATTACATGTATAATGAATACGTACAACTAATGTGGCTTTATAACATGTATAATGAATACGTACTACTAATGTGGCTTTATAACATGTATAGTGAATACATACTAATAATGTGGCTTTATAACATGTATAATGAATACGTACTACTAATGTGGCTTTATAACATGTATAATGAATACGTACAACTAATGTGGCTTTATAACATGTATAATGAATACATACTAATAATGTGCCTTTATAACATGTATAATGAATACATACTAATAATGTGCCTTTATTACATGTATAATGAATACATACTAATAATGTGCCTTTATAACATGTATAATGAATACGTACTACTAATGTGGCTTTATAACATGTATAATGAATACGTACTACTAATGTGCCTTTATAACATGTATAATGAATACGTACTAATAATGTGCCTTTATTACATGTATAATGAATACATACTAATAATGTGCCTTTATAACATGTATAATGAATACATACTAATAATGTGCCTTTATTACATGTATAATGAATACATACTAATAATGTGGCTTTATAACATGTATAATGAATACGTACTACTAATGTGCCTTTATAACATGTATAATGAATACATACTAATAATGTGCCTTTATAACATGTATAATGAATACGTACTACTAATGTGGCTTTATAACATGTATAATGAATACATACTAATAATGTGGCTTTATAACATGTATAATGAATACATACTACTAATGTGGCTTTATAACATGTATAATGAATACATACTAATAATGTGGCTTTATTACATGTATAATGAATACATACTAATAATGTGGCTTTATAACATGTATAATGAATACATACTAATAATGTGGCTTTATTACATGTATAATGAATACATACTAATAATGTGGCTGTCATGGTTCCCTCCCTCTGTCCCTCTCTATGCGGGAGTTGGCACTCCCCCGACCAGCAGAGAGAGGGAGTAATCACAGACATTCTAGACACCTGAGTTTTTCCCACACCTGGGTTCAGGTTTTCATTAGTGTCCCTATTTAGTTCTGTGCTTATCAGTTGTTTAGTGTCGGGACATTAATTCAAGGTATGTGGTGTTTAGGATTTTAGTTGTGCTGTTATGATTTAATGCAGGAGTGTTTGCATGTTGTTTAGACCAAGTTAGAGTTGGTAATGTGAACATTCAGTTTTGTTGTTGATGGGTTGGGTTTTATGTATACCGGGTTATTTGCACGTTCTGGTTTATGTTCCTTGTGTATGAGTTTCCTCTGTCTGATTTTGTGTTTTGTTAATTCAAGTTCCCAGTTCTTGTGCCTGTCTTGCCTGTCCTGGATGAATAAAACCCATTGTAAAAAACAAGTTCTCTGCGCTTGTGTCCTCTGTCGGCTTGAGAGCCGAACCCTGACAGTATGTCCCGACCATCAAGGACGCAGCGGAGAAAGAAGGTCTGTTCATGGGCAGATGAACAGCCTGTCGAGATACCGGCTTGTTATCGCCGGCGCGTGATACGACCTGGACCACCTCTTCCTCCACGACCATCTGCTCCACCGCCTGTCTGGATACCCGCAGACTACGGAGCAGTGCGGAATGGGAGAGAGACAATCTATTCTGAGTCGGAGGAGGAGTACCCGGAGGAGAAATATGGCTGGGATTCCTACATCCTCCGGCTGGCATCCGCGTTGCCTCCAGTTGTTCGATCATCAACTCCCCCGCAGCTAAGAAGGGCTGCCGCCCCGCAGCTAAAGAAGGCTGCCGCCCCGCAGCTGAAGAAGGCTGCCGCCCCGCAGCTGAAGAAGGCTGCCGCCCCGCAGCTGAAGAAGGCTGCCGCCCCGCAGCTGAAGAAGGCTGCCGCCCCGCAGCTGAAGAAGGCTGCCGCCCGCAGCTGAAGAAGGCTGCCGCCCCGCAGCTGAAGAAGGCTGCCGCCCCGCAGCTGAAGAAGGCTGCCGCCCCGCAGCTGAAGAAGGCTGCCGCCCCGCAGCTGAAGATGGCTGCCGCCCCGCAGCTGAAGATGGCTGCCGCCCCGCAGCTGAAGATGGCTCCCGCCCAGCAGTTCGAGATGGCGTCCAATCCCCTGGCCCAGAGATCGGTCTCCGTTCAGTCCACCACACCAGTTCCCTCTCAGGCACTCCTGGCCATAGACGAGGCACTACGGAAGGACTGGGAGGTCCTCATTGACTTAATGGTCTGGATGAAGGAGACAGGAGTTGACGAGGAGGAGGAAGAGAGGTGTTACAGCGAGTTCTTCGCATGGAAGGATTACAAGGGGGAGCTTTCTCGTCCGGCTCTGGACTACCTATTGCCACGGTTGTTCTGCCGGGCACCACACCTCCTCCAGGTCCCTGTTTCGGAGCCAGTCCAAGTCCCTTTTGAGCCTGTCCGACTCCCCTTGCCCGAGACCAGTCTATCTGTGTTGCCCGAGACTGGGTCCCCTGTCTTGACCGAGACCAGACTTTCTGTCCTGTCCGAGACCAGACTGACTGTTTTGCCCACGTCTGGGTCTCTTCTTCCCCTTGAGTCTGGGTCTCCTGTTCTAGAGCCTGTCCCAGTCCCCTCTGAGCCTGTCCCAGTCCCCTCTGAGCCTGTCCCAGTCCCCTCTGAGCCTGCCCCAGTCCCCTCTGAGCCTGCCCCAGTCCCCTCTGAGCCTGCCCCAGTCCCCTCTGAGCCTGCCCCAGTCCCCTCTGAGCCTGCCCCAGTCCCCTCTGAGCCTGCCCCAGTCCCCTCTGAGCCTGCCCCAGTCCCCTCTGAGCCTGCCCCAGTCCCCTCTGAGCCTGCCCCAGTCCCCTCTGAGCCTGCCCCAGTCCCCTCTGAGCCTGCCCCAGTCCCCTCTGAGCCTGCCCCAGTCCCCTCTGAGCCTGCCCCAGTCCCCTCTGAGCCTGCCCCAGTCCCCTCTGAGCCTGCCCCAGTCCCCTCTGAGCCTGTCCCAGTCCCCTCTGAGCCTGCCCCAGTTTTCTCCCCTGAGCTCACTCCCGTCCCTGAGCTCACTCCCGTCCCTGAGCTCACTCCCGTCCCTGAGCTCACTCCCGTCCCCTGAGCTCACTCCCGTCCCTGAGCTCACTCCCGTCCCTGAGCTCACTCCCGTCCCCTGAGCTCACTCCCGTCCCTGAGCTCACTCCCGTCCCTGAGCTCACTCCCGTCCAGCCAGTGTCCGTCCCCCAGCCCGAGCCAGTGTCCGTCCCCAGCCCGAGCCAGTGTCCGTCCCCAGCCCGAGCCCCGTCTTGTCCTCGAGGCCGTCACCCTGCCTAAGCCTGTTCCCGGGGCTAAGACTATTCCCTGTCCTCCGGCGCGGCCACCTGACCCGTGTCCTCCGGCGCGGCCACCTGACCCGTGTCCTCCGGCGCGGCCACCTGACCCGTGTCCTCCGGCGCGGCCACCTGACCCGTGTCCTCCGGCGCGGCCTCCTGACCCGTGCCCTCCGGCGCGGCCTCCTGACCCGTGCCCTCCGGCGCGGCCTCCTGACCCGTGCCCTCCGGGCCGGCCTCCTGACCCGCTTCCTCCGGGCCGGCCTCCTGACCCGCTTCCTCCGGGCCGGCCTCCTGACCCTCTTCCGCCCGTACGGCCTCCTGACCCTCTTCCGCCCGTACGAGCCTCTGCTCCGCCTACGCCCGTCCGGCCGCCTGACCCGCATCCGCCTGTCCGGGCCTCCGCTCCCCCTCAGCCAGTCCGGCTTCCTGACCCGTCATCACCGGTACGCCCTTTAAACCCGTTCCGTGATCTGTCCTCTCCCTGGGGGCTTCTGGGGTCGCTTAGTTCTGCCCTGCCCAAGACAAGTTCTCTCTGCCCTGCCCGAGACCAGTTCATTCTGTCCTGCCCCGTAGCCTGTGACTCATTGTCGCCTCCTTCCCTCCCCACCTCCTCTACCGCCTCCCCGTCACTGAGTCTACTTCCCGGTCTGGTTCAGGACTATGATTGGCGGAGACCGGGTGGGCCGCTTGGACCGCCCAGTGGCGGTCGTGGGGGAGGGGGTACTGTCATGGTTCCCTCCCTCTGTCCCTCTCTATGCGGGAGTTGGCACTCCCCCGACCAGCAGAGAGAGGGAGTAATCACAGACATTCTAGACACCTGAGTTTTTCCCACACCTGGGTTCAGGTTTTCATTAGTGTCCCTATTTAGTTCTGTGCTTATCAGTTGTTTAGTGTCGGGACATTAATTCAAGGTATGTGGTGTTTAGGATTTTAGTTGTGCTGTTATGATTTAATGCAGGAGTGTTTGCATGTTGTTTAGACCAAGTTAGAGTTGGTAATGTGAACATTCAGTTTTGTTGTTGATGGGTTGGGTTTTATGTATACCGGGTTATTTGCACGTTCTGGTTTATGTTCCTTGTGTATGAGTTTCCTCTGTCTGATTTTGTGTTTTGTTAATTCAAGTTCCCAGTTCTTGTGCCTGTCTTGCCTGTCCTGGATGAATAAAACCCATTGTAAAAAACAAGTTCTCTGCGCTTGTGTCCTCTGTCGGCTTGAGAGCCGAACCCTGACAGTGGCTTTATAACATGTATAATGAATACATACTACTAATGTGGCTTTATAACATGTATAATGAATACGTACTACTAATGTGGCTTTATAACATGTATAATGAATACATACTAATAATGTGGCTTTATAACATGTATAATGAATACGTACTACTAATGTGGCTTTATAACATGTATAATGAATACATACTAATAATGTGGCTTTATAACATGTATAATGAATACATACTAATAATGTGGCTTTATAACATGTATAATGAATACATACTACTAATGTGGCTTTATAACATGTATAATGAATACATACTACTAATGTGGCTTTATAACATGTATAATGAATACGTACTACTAATGTGGCTTTATAACATGTATAATGAATACGTACTACTAATGTGGCTTTATAACATGTATAATGAATACATACTAATAATGTGGCTTTATAACATGTATAATGAATACGTACTACTAATGTGGCTTTATAACATGTATAATGAATACATACTAATAATGTGGCTTTATAACATGTATAATGAATACGTACTACTAATGTGCCTTTATAACATGTATAATGAATTCGTACTAATAATGTGCCTTTATTACATGTATAATGAATTCGTACTAATAATGTGCCTTTATTACATGTATAATGAATACATACTAATAATGTGCCTTTATAACATGTATAATGAATACGTACTACTAATGTGGCTTTATAACATGTATAATGAATACGTACAACTAATGTGGATTTATAACATGTATAATGAATAATACATACTAATAATGTGCCTTTATTACTACTAATGTGGCTTTATAACATGTATAATGAATACGTACTACTAATGTGGCTTTATAACATGTATAATGAATACATACTAATAATGTGGCTTTATAACATGTATAATGAATACGATACTACTAATGTGGCTTTATAACATGTATAATGAATACATACTAATATCTAGATATTACTGTACTGAATATTACCAGAGTGGAGAAGGAGCAAGTATCTAGATATTACTGTACTGAATATTACCAGAGTAGAGAAGGAGCAAGTATCTAGATATTACTGTACTGAATATTACCAGAGTAGAGAAGGAGCAAGTATCTAGATATTACTGTACTGAATATTACCAGAGTAGAGAAGGAGCAAGTATCTAGATATTACTGTACTGAATATTACCAGAGAGTAGAGAAGGAGCAAGTATCTAGATATTACTGTACTGAATATTACCAGAGTAGAGAAGGAGCAAGTATCTAGATATTACTGTACTGAATATTACCAGAGTAGAGAAGGAGCAAGTATCTAGATATTACTGTACTGAATATTACCCGAGAGTAGAGAAGGAGCAAGTATCTAGATATTACTGTACTGAATATTACCCGAGAAGGAGAAGGATATTACTGTACTGAATATTACCAAGTATCTAGATATTACTGTACTGAATATTACCAGAGTAGAGAAGGAGCAAGTATCTAGATATTACTGTACTGAATATTACCAGAGTAGAGAAGGAGCAAGTATCTAGATATTACTGTACTGTACTGAATATTACCAGAGTAGAGAAGGAGCAAGTATCTAGATATTACTGTACTGAATATTACCAGAGTAGAGAAGGAGCAAGTATCTAGATATTACTGTACTGAATATTACCAGAGAGTAGAGAAGGAGCAAGTATCTAGATATTACTGTACTGAATATTACCAGAGAGTAGAGAAGGAGCAAGTATCTAGATATTACTGTACTGAATATTACCAGAGAGAGGGAGCAAGTATCTAGATATTACTGTACTGAATATTACCAGAGTAGAGAAGGAGCAAGTATCTAGATATTACTGTACTGAATATTACCAGAGAGTAGAGAAGGAGCAAGTATCTAGATATTACTGTACTGAATATTACCAGAGTAGAGAAGGAGCAAGTATCTAGATATTACTGTACTGAATATTACCAGAGTAGGAGCAAGTATCTAGATATTACTGTACTGAATATTACCAGAGTAGAGAAGGAGCAAGTATCTAGATATTACTGTACTGAATATTACCAGAGAGTAGAGAAGGAGCAAGTATCTAGATATTACTGTACTGAATATTACCAGAGTAGAGAAGGAACAAGTATCTAGATATTACTGTACTGAATATTACCAGAGTAGAGAAGGAGCAAGTATCTAGATATTACTGTACTGAATATTACCAGAGAGTAGAGAAGGAACAAGTATCTAGATATTACTGTACTGAATATTACCAGAGTAGAGAAGGAGCAAGTATCTAGATATTACTGTACTGAATATTACCAGAGAGTAGAGAAGGAACAAGTATCTAGATATTACTGTACTGAATATTACCAGAGAGTAGAGAAGGAGCAAGTATCTAGATATTACTGTACTGAATATTACCAGAGTAGAGAAGGAACAAGTATCTAGATATTACTGTACTGAATATTACCAGAGTAGAGAAGGAACAAGTATCTAGATATTACTGTACTGAATATTACCAGAGAGTAGAGAAGGAGCAAGTATCTAGATATTACTGTACTGAATATTACCAGAGAGTAGAGAAGGAGCAAGTATCTAGATATTACTGTACTGAATATTACCAGGGAGTAGAGAAGGAGCAAGTATCTAGATATTACTGTACTGAATATTACCAGAGAGTAGAGAAGGAGCAAGTATCTAGATATTACTGTACTGAATATTACCAGAGAGTAGAGAAGGAGCAAGTATCTAGATATTACTGTACTGAATATTACCAGAGAGTGGAGAAGGAGCAAGTATCTAGATATTACTGTACTGAATATTACCAGAGTAGAGAAGGGGCAAGTATCTAGATATTACTGTACTGAATATTACCAGAGTAGAGAAGGAGCAAGTATCTAGATATTACTGTACTGAATATTACCAGAGTAGAGAAGGAGCAAGTATCTAGATATTACTGTACTGAATATTACCAGAGTAGAGAAGGAACAAGTATCTAGATATTACTGTACTGAATATTACCAGAGAGTAGAGAAGGAGCAAGTATCTAGATATTACTGTACTGAATATTACCAGAGTAGAGAAGGAACAAGTATCTAGATATTACTGTACTGAATATTACCAGAGTAGAGAAGGAGCAAGTATCTAGATATTACTGTACTGAATATTACCAGAGAGTAGAGAAGGAGCAAGTATCTAGATATTACTGTACTGAATATTACCAGAGAGTAGAGAAGGAGCAAGTATCGAGATATTACTGTACTGAATATTACCAGAGTAGAGAAGGAGCAAGTATCTAGATATTACTGTACTGAATATTACCAGAGTAGAGAAGGAGCAAGTATCTAGATATTACTGTACTGAATATTACCAGAGAGTAGAGAAGGAACAAGTATCTAGATATTACTGTACTGAATATTACCAGAGAGTAGAGAAGGAGCAAGTATCTAGATATTACTGTACTGAATATTACCAGAGTAGAGAAGGAACAAGTATCTAGATATTACTGTACTGAATATTACCAGAGTAGAGAAGGAACAAGTATCTAGATATTACTGTACTGAATATTACCAGAGAGTAGAGAAGGAGCAAGTATCTAGATATTACTGTACTGAATATTACCAGAGAGTAGAGAAGGAGCAAGTATCTAGATATTACTGTACTGAATATTACCAGAGTAGAGAAGGAACAAGTATCTAGATATTACTGTACTGAATATTACCAGAGAGTAGAGAAGGAGCAAGTATCTAGATATTACTGTACTGAATATTACCAGAGAGTAGAGAAGGAGCAAGTATCTAGATATTACTGTACTGAATATTACCAGGGAGTAGAGAAGGAGCAAGTATCTAGATATTACTGTACTGAATATTACCAGGGAGTAGAGAAGGAGCAAGTATCTAGATATTACTGTACTGAATATTACCAGAGTAGAGAAGGAGCAAGTATCTAGATATTACTGTACTGAATATTACCAGAGTAGAGAAGGAACAAGTATCTAGATATTACTGTACTGAATATTACCAGAGAGTAGAGAAGGAGCAAGTATCTAGATATTACTGTACTGACTATTACCAGAGAGTAGAGAAGGAACAAGTATCTAGATATTACTGTACTGAATATTACCAGAGTAGAGAAGGAGCAAGTATCTGTATCATCAGACTGTATCATCAGTGTTGGGCAGTCGCTACTTGTAGTTTAACCAGTAACTTAGTATTTTGATGGTAGCTTCAGTATTTCCTAAATCAAATAAACTTTTTTAGTAGCTTAACTCCATTATTTCTCATGTAGCTTGGCCACACAAGCTACACCTTTCCTGTCATGTGGAATTAACGCAACTTAAAGTAGATTCCTATGTAGTGAACTTTAATTCTATTCTAGATCCTACTGCTGTATTTGTGTTACTTAGCTTGCTACATTTGACTGTGTGGTAGCTTTTGTGTAGTGAAGCTTTATTCGTGGCAGAGTAACTGATAGCTTAGCAGCTTGACCAACACAGTGTATTATTCACAAGTAATCAACAAAAGTAAGATACCTCTCATCTCATACTCACCCCACTTACTTAAAAAAGGCAACATCTGACCTTAGAATGGTTTGCAAACAAGCTTATTCACAAATTCAGCAACTTTGGTTCATCATCAACAGATATTCATCAACATAGGAATTGTTTTGAAGAAAGGTTCTAAGACATGTGAAGAAAGTAAATAAGCTTGAACTTCTTTGTGTAATGTTTTTGTGTAGATTCTCCTAAATCTTTCATTTTCATTTTAAGGGTTTCCAAAGGACAAAGATGTGAGGAAGAAATGGGAAGTGGCTTTGAGGAGAGAAGGATTTACCGCAAGTGATTCGTCAGTGCTTTGCTGTCAACACTTTAAGCAGAGAGATTTTGGACGGGTCAGATTGTCCGACCTCACACCCACAGCCTCGCACCCACAGCCTCACACCCACAGCCTCGCCCCCACAGCCTCGCACCCACAGCCTCGCACCCACAGCCTCGCACCCACAGCCTCGCACCCACAGCCTCGCCCCCACAGCCTCGCCCCCACAGCCTCGCACCCACAGCCTCGCACCCACAGCCTCGCACCCACAGCCTCGCACCCACAGCCTCAGCCTAATGATGTGAATTTTTCTACTTTAAACATCATATCATAATGTTCTTAGACATATTAACATCTCACTTGTTTGCTGCCACTCATATTAAACACACTCACAAATAAACCCATACACACACACACAATTGAACCCAAGTAGCAATGATGTGTTGGCCCAACGTTGGCTGTAAGTTGGCATTGGTTGTATTAGTCGCAGTTGGAAATCAGCTTGTTTGCCATCGTTGGGCTCGACTAAGCTTAAGTCGGCATTTGTGCTGATTGGTTGGAATTTAGACGTTATTCCAACCATGCAGCGACGAACAAAGTGCTGTATCACATGAAATTATAATCCGTTTCCTGGCCTATACTATTTTGCTATAATGTACATTATGTTTGTTATAAATAATATGTTAAAAAGTTAGACGTTTATTTGCCTCAAATATTGGTGTTGCTGTTACTTTAATATTCTCAGCTGGTATAACGCGTTGTCGCGTGAGCGATATGAAGTAAACTAATTACAAACGGGCACGATACTCTAGCCATTCATTTTTAATTAGATCACGTGACAGTGTTGAGCAAGGCATTGTGGGATACCTGGCGATGCGAAGACAGCGTGCGAAGCGTCTAAAGATAGGATCCATCCTATTCTATGCAAATTGAATACGATTTTCACTCTTAAGCGCTTGGGCGATAGCCAATCACAAACGATGTGTCTGTGTACCTTCTATACGCGGCATCCAAAATGTTACTACGTTCAAAATGGAGGAACATTTAATAATTGCATTTTCTGGATTTCAAGAGCTGTACAATGTGTCCCTTTTTAATTATAGATTAAGAGACATTTAATTTTCTTTTTGGCCTATTTTTCATATGAAATAATGCTACAGTGCATGTTCATTTTGGAGTTGGCTGGCAAACAGCACAATTAAAAGCTACTCATCGTAGGCAAATAGCAGGAAGTTAGGCTGGACTAATTGCTCTACGAAACCGGGTGTCCTGCCTCACAACCCGGAATCCCAATCTACTAAACTCGGCCTTGGTGAGCCGAAAATAACCCTGGAACCAGGCATCGTCACGGCGGAGTTCCTGTACAAGCCTATGGTACTCCCCATGAGTTCCTGTACAAGCCTATGGTACTCCCCGTGAGTTCCTGTACAAGCCTATGGTACTCCCCGTGAGTTCCTGTACAAGCCTATGGTACTCCCCATGAGTTCCTGTACACGCCTATGGTACTCCCCATGAGTTTATCGGGACAAAATAATAGGGTTCACCCAAATGGAACAGTGCTGCGACGCAACACCCTGCGATGAAGCAGCAATGATAATGCAGCAAGCCTCTTTCTCTCGTTATCCATGTTTGAAATAGAGATATTTTTGTGTAAATCCATTTATATGCAATTATTCCCTCCAAAAATATGTAATATGAGCGGGAAGTATTTTCATTTGTCAAGAATGCTTAAATAAAAATGCATATTGAGCAAACATAATACGTCGTCATGACACAAACAATCATTGTAACAACTATTGAAACTACTTTTTCACCCTGCTTATAGAAAATGTTGAATTATGATTAATCTGGTCTATTTTTATCAACCTAATTCTTAGCAAAAGTGTGCATTGGAATAGTGAAGTGTAAACTTTCCGCGACGCAACAAAAAAAACATACACGCCCACAAGCAACCAGTGACAAGCGATCCAGGCGTAGTCACGTGAAAATCCAAATAGTGTATCGTGCCCGTAACGGTTCATTTAGGGCTGTAGTGCAGCAAAGCCAACTACAGTTGCCTACATTTATACCTACAGCATTGTTGGTATGTATTCATTCACTGTTTTTAAATAATTACATATGTTAGTTTAATGTCTATGTTATTTGGGGTTAAAGTTTGTATTAGAAATGTCCATAATCGCAAAGGTAATTATATATGAATAAAGTTAAATTGTTGCTAGGTAAGTCATAGATGCTACACTCGAGTCGTATACATTAAATAAATATTTAGCAATACACCTAGTATATAACTTAAAGTATTTCCAACTTTATTGAGAATGACTTGCCAAACAGTGAAATGTTTATCAAGAATAAACCTTGATGCCTTGAGCAGGCTAGTTTTGATCAGGTTCAAAAGTCAAGCAAGCCTCCCATAGGCTAACTAAAATATCTAGTAAGAGATAAACTTAATTATATGATTTAATTATGTTATAGCAAATAGGTACAGTATCTAACTGTACAATAAAGGTATTCTTAGTATTTTGGGAAAACATGTAATCGTTTCTTTTACAGATTAGAAGATGGCCACAGAAGCTAATATTAAATGTGCATGTTCAATAATAAATACATTAAAAAAAAATACATTTGACTTGGATTTCATTGTGTCATTTTTGGGATTTATATTAACCAATGAATTGGTCGGGAAAAGGGCACCATGACAACAAATTAACAACGTTGGCAGTTTCTATTAGCCAACGTATAACCAACTATGAATTGGTCGGTAAAAGGGCAACATGAAAACGCTATGCCAACGTCAACGTAACGCCAACATTGACAAAGCTCGATTGGCCCAACGATGTTTGCCAACGTCATGCCAACGGATCGCATGACAGAAGCCCAACGATGGGCCAACACATTACACATCATTGCTACTTGGGAAGACATGTTGAACATGCATTCCTGGCACACACACACACACACACACACACACACACACACACACACAATGAAGCCTTGGCAAGAGTGGAAAGAGAGATGAAGTGGTGGAGGGACATTTTGGAGTTCTTAATCCTCTATGATTAAATCGGTTGTGTATTCAGTTCGGTATGATTAAATCGGTTGTGTATTCAGTTCGGTATTATTAAATCATTTGTGTATTCAGTCAGGTATGATTAAATCAGTTGTGTATTCAGTTTGGTATGATTAAATCAGTCGTGTATTCAGTGAGGTATAATTAAATCAGTTGTGTATTTAGTTTGGTATGATTAAATCAGTTGTGTATTCAGTTTGGTATGATTAAATCAGTCGTGTATTCAGTTTGATTGAATCAGTTGTGAATTCGGTTTGGTATGATTGAATCAGTTGTGAATTCGGTTTGGTATGATTAAATCGGTTGTGTATTCAGTTCGGTATGATTAAATCAGTTGTGTATTCAGTGAGGTATAATTAAATCAGTTGTGTATTTAGTTTGGTATGATTAAATCGGTTGTATAACTAGATAGCGTACAATTTCTGCAGAAATTGTGATGTGTGCTTGCGGCCACCCGTAGTCGACTGTGTACTGATATCAACTGCCAAACTGAGGTGACACTGCTGCACCATAGAATGCAATGTGTTAAACCTATCAGTCATTACTCATGATTACACACTGCTGCAAGCACCATAGTATACAATTTGTTAAACCTATCAGTCATTACTCATGAATACACACTGCTGCAACATGCACCATAGTATGCAATGTGTTAAACCTATCAGTCATTACTCATGAATACACACTGCTGCAAGCACCATAGTATACAATGTGTTAAACATATCAGTCATTACTCATGAATACACACTGCTGCAACATGCACCATAGTATGCAATGTGTTAAACCTATCAGTCAATACTCATGAATACACACTGCTGCTGCATGCACCATAGTATACAATGTGTTAAACCTATCAGTCATTACTCATGAATACACACTACTGCTGCATGCACCATAGTATACAATGTGTATACAAAAGAACATTTGTGAATTGGCTCTTAAAAGAGCCTTTGGGGGGATGCCTAAAGGGAGGGAGAGCAAGCAGCAACAATTCACATTCTTTAGTATTGTATAAACGTACTTAGTATTAACCTGGCAGTCAAGCTCAACAGGAAGTTACCATACAGGCCCCCTGTCTCATATCACTTTCCTGCCAGCCCTGACGCAGTGACTTTTGATTTGTTATAGAATAAACATGGACTCATCAGGTAGCCTTCTTTAAAGAAGGAAACCCTCAACAGTTTACATTAAATTACCAGTACTAGTTCATTGGTGGGGGGGGCAAGGTTTGCTTCACACCGGCTTCAAATGTTTTTCCTGGGCCTTTCCATCCTATCCTATCACCGTGACCTCTGTGAAAAAGAGAAGACAGTACAATGGACAGGAGTTTAGCACATGTTTAAATCTTCTCAGTTAATATGTACTTATTTTTATTGACTGGTTCATACCTCCCTGTCAAGTATACAATGTATAAAAACCTATCAGTCATTACTCATGAATACACACTGCTGCTACATGCACCATAGTATACAATGTGTTAAACCACCATAGTATACAATGTGTTAAACCTATCAGTCATTACTCATGAATACACACTGCTGCAACATGCACCATAGTATGCAATGGGTTAAACCACCATAGTATACAATGTGTTAAACCTATCAGTCATTACTCATGAATACACACTGCTGCAACATGCACCATAGTATGCAATGGGTTAAACCTATCAGTCAATACTCATGAATACACACTGCTGTTGCATGCAAGATAGTATGCAATGTGTTAAACCTATCAGTCATTACTCATTACTACAGTAGTAGCTAACGCTAGCTAGCAGGCTAACGCTAGCTAACATGCTAACGCTAGCTAGCGCGCTAACGCTAGCTAACATGCTAACGTGTAAACAGAGACCCAGAGAAAGAAGTTACCCATCCATTCATTGCTGCAGGCTGTCTGGATGTATGCATAAACTTACAGTAGTAGCTAACGCTAGCTAACATGCTAACGATAGCTAGCGCGCTAACGCTAGCTAACATGCTAACGTGTAAACAGAGACCCAGAGAAAGAAGTTACCCATCCATTCATTGCTGCAGGCTGTCTGAATGTATGCATAAACTTACAGTAGTAGCTAACGCTAGCTAGCGCGCTAACGCTAGCTAACATGCTAACGATAGCTAGCGCGCTAACGCTAGCTAACATGCTAACGTGTAAACAGAGACCCAGAGAAAGAAGTTACCCATCCATTCATTGCTGCAGGCTGTCTGAATGTATGCATAAACTTACAGTAGTAGCTAACGCTAGCTAGCGCGCTAACGCTAGCTAACATGCTAACGATAGCTAGCGCTAACGCTAGCTAACATGCTAACGTGTAAACAGAGACCCAGAGAAAGAAGTTACCCATCCATTCATTGCTGCAGGCTGTCTGAATGTATGCATAAACTTACAGTAGTAGCTAACGCTAGCTAGCGCGCTAACGCTAGCTAACATGCTAACGATAGCTAGCGCGCTAACGCTAGCTAACATGCTAACGTGTAAACAGAGACCCAGAGAAAGAAGTTACCCATCCATTCATTGCTGCAGGCTGTCTGAATGTATGCATAAACTTACAGTAGTAGCTAACGCTAGCTAGCGCGCTAACGCTAGCTAACATGCTAACGTGTAAACAGAGACCCAGAGAAAGAACTTACCCATTCATTCATTCGTTCATTGGTGCAGGCAGAGTCTTTGTCTGTAACCAGGCAACTATGCCTTTGTCAGGAGGAACACCTGTCCTCATCGATATCAGAGCGCGCTGCCTCCTCCCCCCGCCCCTTCCAGAATGTTCCTAGTAATTAGTGTGTGTCAAAATCATTTCAATAGGAATCAGGCATGGTCGTATACTTTTAGCTCTACTAACCAGAGTTTTAATCACACAGTTTAAACAATTACACCATGAGAATCATAAGACCCAGGCGGACATTTTGATGTATAACATGTATCTGTAACCCCGGAAATGCAGGCGCTATCACAATTTACAAACGAACAAAAAACACCAAAAATCGCTTTCAAATTAGAGTGGAGAAAATCACCGTTTCTATGGATGTCTATGGGGAGGCGCAAGTTGGAAACAAAAGGACATAACGAAATAAATATATATGTTACAGCTTATATTTGAACATTTTGAGTGACAGCACAAATAGATGAACGTTTTGATATGCCATTTGTGTGTAAAGGGTTGAAACTCAGGCAGCAGTAGCAGTTTACAAATGTTCTCTACATTTTCTGCTGAATGGGCTCTCACACTCTAGTTTTGAAGATTCCGTCAATGTATTTCAATGGGGATTAATTAGCGACATTATCGTTAATATTTCGTAAACTACATAACGAAACCTTCTACAAAACAATGCCAACTAAATAGAGTTCGGGACGCACATTTTGACACCTTTTTTGTCCATCTAGTGCAAAAACTGTGGGAGGAGTAGGCGGGGACAAAATTGATATAATAATAATAATAATAATAATAATAATAACTAGATAGCGTACAATTTCTGCAGAAATTGTGATGATGTGTGCTTGCGGCCACCCGTAGTCGACTGTGTACTGATATCAACTGCCAGACTGAGGTGACACTGCTGCTGCTGCGCCATAGTATGCAATGTGTTAAACCTATCAGTCATTACTCATGAATACACACTGCTGCTGCATAAGCACCATAGTATACAATGTGTTAAACCTATCAGTCATTACTCATGAATACACACTGCTGCTGCATGCACAATAGTATACAATGTGTTAAACCTATCAGTCATTACTCATGAATACACACTGCTGTAAGCACCATAGTATACAATGTGTTAAACATATCAGTCATTACACATGGATACACACTGCTGCTACATGCACCATAGTATACAATGTGTTAAACATATCAGTCATTACTCATGAATACACACTACTGCTGCATGCACCATAGTAGCATATGAAACAGCATTATAAACTGCTAACGCTAGCTAGCGCCCTAACGCTAGGTAACATGCTAACGTGTAAACAGAGACCCAGAGAAAGAACTTACCAATTCATTCATGCTGCAGCTGTCTGAATGTATGCATAGCTAACGCGCGCTAACGCTAGCTAACATGCTAACGTTAGCTAACATGCTAACGTTAGCTAGCGCGCTAACGCTAGCTAACATGCTAACGCTAGCTAACATGCTAACGTGTAAACAGAGACCAAGAGAAACAACTTACCCATTCATTCTTTGATTGCTGCAGGCATATGTCTGTGGCTGTTGCCTGGCAGTGTATTTGGCTGTGGCCAGGCAACTATGCCTTTGTCAGGAGGAACACCTGTTCTCATCGATATCAGAGCGCGCTGCCTCCTCCCCCCCGCCCCTTCCAGAATGTTCCTACTATTTAGCCAATCAACAACCAGAAAATGCTGCTTCACTGTCTATCATTTCAAAAGATTCAGACATGGTCGTATACTTTTAGCTCTACTAACCAGAGTTTTACTCACACAGTTTAAACAATTACACCATGAGAATCCTAAGACCCAGGCGGACATTTTGATGTATAACATGTATCTGTAACCCCGGAAATGTAGGCGCTATCACAATTTACAAACGAACAAAAAAACACAAAAAATCGCTTTCAAATTAGAGTGGAGAAAATCACCGTTTCTATGGATGTCTATGGGGAGGCGCAAGTTGGAAACAAAAGGACATAACGAAATAAATATATATGTTACAGCTTATATTTGAACATTTTGAGTGACAGCACAAATAGATGAACGTTTTGATATGCCATTTGTGTGTAAAGGGTTGAAACTCAGGCAGCAGTAGCAGTTTACAAATGTTCTCTACATTTTCTGCTGAATGGGCTCTCACACTCTAGTTTTGAAGATTCCGTCAATGTATTTCAATGGGGATTAATTAGCGACATTATCGTTAATATTTCGTAAACTACATAACGAAACCTTCTACAAAACAATGCCAACTAAATAGAGTTCGGGACGCACATTTTGACACCTTTTTTGTCCATCTAGTGCAAAAACTGTGGGAGGAGTAGGCGGGGACAAAATTGATATAATAATAATAATAATAATAATAATAATAATATATATGTGAGATTACAATATGTGTCCTTGACCATAGTCAAGCACACATAACTAGATAGCGTACAATTTCTGTTGAAATTGTGATGATGTGTGCTTGCGGCCACCCGTAGTCGACTGTGTACTGATATCAACTGCCAGACTGAGATGACACTGCTGCTGCTGCGCAATAGTATGCAATGTGTTAAACCTATCAGTCATTACTCATGAATACACACTACTGCTGCAAGCACCATAGTATGTGATGTGTTAAACCTATCAGTCAATACTCATGAATACACACTGCTGCTGCATGCACAATAGTATACAATGTGTTAAACCTATCAGTCATTACTCATGAATACACACTACTGCTGCAAGCACCATAGTATGCAATGTGTTAAACCTATCAGTCATTACTCATGATTACACACTGCTGCAAGCACCATAGTATACAATTTGTTAAACCTATCAGTCATTACTCATGAATACACACTGCTGCAACATGCACCATAGTATGCAATGTGTTAAACCTATCAGTCATTACTCATGAATACACACTGCTGCAAGCACCATAGTATACAATGGGTTAAACATATCAGTCATTACTCATGAATACACACTGCTGCAAGCACCATAGTATACAATGGGTTAAACATATCAGTCATTACTCATGAATACACACTGCTGCAACATGCACCATAGTATGCAATGTGTTAAACCTATCAGTCAATACTCATGAATACACACTGCTGCTGCATGCACCATAGTATACAATGTGTTAAACCTATCAGTCATTACTCATGAATACACACTACTGCTGCATGCACCATAGTATACAATGTGTATACAAAAGAACATTTGTGAATTGGCTCTTAAAAGAGCCTTTGGGGGGATGCCTAAAGGGAGGGAGAGCAAGCAGCAACAATTCACATTCTTTAGTATTGTATAAACGTACTTAGTATTAACCTGGCAGTCAAGCTCAACAGGAAGTTACCATACAGGCCCCCTGTCTCATATCACTTTCCTGCCAGCCCTGACGCAGTGACTTTTGATTTGTTATAGAATAAACATGGACTCATCAGGTAGCCTTCTTTAAAGAAGGGAAACCCTCAACAGTTTACATTAAATTACCAGTAATAGTTCATTGGTGGGGGGGGCAAGGTTTGCTTCACACCGGCTTCAAATGTTTTTCCTGGGCCTTTCCATCCTATCCTATCACCGTGACCTCTGTGAAAAAGAGAAGACAGTACAATGGACAGGAGTTTAGCACATGTTTAAATCTTCTCAGTTAATATGTACTTATTTTTATTGACTGGTTCATACCTCCCTGTCAAGTATACAATGTATAAAACCTATCAGTCATTACTCATGAATACACACTGCTGCTACATGCACCATAGTATACAATGTGTTAAACCACCATAGTATACAATGTGTTAAACCTATCAGTCAATACTCATGAATACACACTGCTGCTGCATGCAAGATAGTATGCAATGTGTTAAACCTATCAGTCATTACTCATTACTACAGTAGTAGCTAACGCTAGCTAGCAGGCTAACGCTAGCTAGCAGGCTAACGCTAGCTAACATGCTAACGCTAGCTAGCGCGCTAACGCTAGCTAACTTGCTAACGTGTAAACAGAGACCCAGAGAAAGAAGTTACCCATCCATTCATTGCTGCAGGCTGTCTGAATGTATGCATAAACTTACAGTAGTAGCTAACGCTAGCTAACGCTAGCTAACATGCTAACGATAGCTAGCGCGCTAACGCTAGCTAACATGCTAACGTGTAAACAGAGACCCAGAGAAAGAAGTTACCCATCCATTCATTGCTGCAGGCTGTCTGAATGTATGCATAAACTTACAGTAGTAGCTAACGCTAGCTAACATGCTAACGATAGCTAGCGCGCTAACGCTAGCTAACATGCTAACGTGTAAACAGAGACCCAGAGAAAGAAGTTACCCATCCATTCATTGCTGCAGGCTGTCTGAATGTATGCATAAACTTACAGTAGTAGCTAACGCTAGCTAACATGCTAACGATAGCTAGCGCGCTAACGCTAGCTAACATGCTAACGTGTAAACAGAGACCCAGAGAAAGAAGTTACCCATCCATTCATTGCTGCAGGCTGTCTGAATGTATGCATAAACTTACAGTAGTAGCTAACGCTAGCTAGCGCGCTAACGCTAGCTAACATGCTAACGATAGCTAGCGCGCTAACGCTAGCTAACATGCTAACGTGTAAACAGAGACCCAGAGAAAGAAGTTACCCATCCATTCATTGCTGCAGGCTGTCTGAATGTATGCATAAACTTACAGTAGTAGCTAACGCTAGCTAGCGCGCTAACGCTAGCTAACATGCTAACGATAGCTAGCGCGCTAACGCTAGCTAACATGCTAACGTGTAAACAGAGACCCAGAGAAAGAACTTACCCATTCATTCGTTAATACATTCTTTCTTTGCTGCAGGATATGTCTGTGGCTGTTGATTGCAGTGTCTGTGGCTGTTGTCTAGCAGCTATGCCTTTGTCAGGAGGACCAGCTGTCCTCATCGATATCAGAGCGCGCTGCCTCCTTCCCCCCGCCCCTTCCAGAATGTTCCTACTATTTAGCCAATCAACAACCAGAAAATGCTGCTTCACTTGTCTATCATTTCAAAAGATTCAGACATGGTCGTATACTTTTAGCTCTACTAACCAGAGTTTTAATCACACAGTTTAAACAATTACACCACGAGAATCCTAAGACCCAGGCGGACATTTTGATGTATAACATGTATCTGTAACCCCAGAAATGTAGGCGCTATCACAATTTACAAACGAACAAAAAAACACCAAAAATCGCTTTCAAATTAGAGTGGAGAAAATCACAGTTTCTATGGATGTCTATGGGGAGGCGCAAGTTGGAAACAAAAGGACATAACGAAATAAATATATATGTTACAGCTTATATTTGAACATTTTGAGTGACAGCACAAATAGATGAACGTTTTGATATGCCATTTGTGTGTAAAGGGTTGAAACTCAGGCAGCAGTAGCAGTTTACAAATGTTCTCTACATTTTCTGCTGAATGGGCTCTCACACTCTAGTTTTGAAGATTCCGTCAATGTATTTCAATGGGGATTAATTAGCGACATTATCGTTAATATTTCGTAAACTACATAACGAAACCTTCTACAAAACAATGCCAACTAAATAGAGTTCGGGACGCACATTTTGACACCTTTTTGTCCATCTAGTGCAAAAACTGTGGGAGGAGTAGGCGGGGACAAAATTGATATAATAATAATAATATATATGTGAGATTACAATATGTGTCCTTGACCATAGTCAAGCACACATAATAATATATATGTGAGATTACAATATGTGTCCTTGACCATAGTCAAGCACACATAATTACATCAGTTGTGTATTTAGTTTGGTATGATTAAATCAGTTGTGTATTCAGTTTGGTATGATTAAATCAGTCGTGTATTCAGTTTGATTGAATCAGTTGTGAATTCGGTTTGGTATGATTAAATCAGTCGTGTATTCAGTGAGGTATAATTAAATCAGTTGTGTATTTAGTTTGGTATGATTAAATCAGTTGTGTATTCAGTTTGGTATGATTAAATCGGTTGTGTATTCAGTGAGGTATGATTGAATCAGTTGTGAATTCAGTGAGGTATGATTAAATCAGTTGTGTATTCAGTGAGGTATTATTAAATCAGTTGTGTATTCAGTGAGGTATGATTAAATCAGTTGTGAATTCGGTTTGGTATGATTAAATCAGTCGTGTATTCAGTGAGGTATAATTAAATCAGTTGTGTATTCAGTGAGGTATGATTAAATCAGTTGTGTATTCAGTGAGGTATGATTCAATCGGTTGTGTATTCAGTTTGGTATGATTAAATCAGTTGTGTATTCAGTGAGGTATGATTAAATCGGTTGTGTATTCAGTGAGGTATTATTAAATCAGTTGTGTATTCAGTTTAGTATGATCAAATCAGTTGTGTATTCAGTGAGGTATGATTAAATCAGTTGTGTATTCAGTTTAGTATGATCAAATCAGTTGTGTATTCAGTGAGGTATGATTAAATCAGTTGTGTATTCAGTTTAGTATGATCAAATCAGTTGTGTATTCAGTTTAGTATGATTAAATCAGTTGTGTATTCAGTGAGGTATGATTAAATCAGTTGTGTATTCAGTTTGGTATGATTAATTGAATGCACTGACAGCTCATTGCACCTGCTAAACAGATTACACTGAGTGGAGCGGGGGACCGATACAAGATGGCGGCCGCATTTCTCGTCAGCGCCAGTAGGCAGTAGCGGTCTATGCGGCGTCTATTCTTTATTATGTCTATGCCTACAACACCTAACCCAAACCCAATCTCCTTACTGGCTTAGTACTGCCGACTAAATGGTGACGTCATATAAATGCGACTCAAATAAGGAAGGACCCATGCGCACTCTCGTGTTTATAACTAACAACTGTTTTCATTTACTGTGAATAAGTAAACCAGCATTATCCTTGGCCAGGTAGTATAGTACTAGTAGTAACTATGTCTGTAACGGAAATGTTCAGCTATATCCAGGGTTTTCTGAGTGCGGATCAAGAAATAAGAGAGGTATATAGAAAAACAGCTAATGATTTTGTCTGCATCCCATTACAATGAGTGGTATATTGATATGTATATATAATGTTATCTGATAAGACCAATACTTGCATCTAACTGGCTATATCAGAGCATCTGATAGGACACATGCATGCATCTAACTGGCTATATCAGAGCATCTGATAGGACACATACATGCATCTAACTGGCTCTATCCAACCTGTAATGTCATCTGATAGGACACATGCATGCATCTAACCGGCTATATCAGAGCATCTGATAGGACACACACATACATCTAACTGGCTCTATCCAACCTGTAATGTCATCTGATAGGACACATGCATGCATCTAACTGGCTATATCAGAGCATCTGATAGGACACACGCATGCATCTAACTGGCTATATCAGAGCATCTGATAGGACACACACATGCATCTAACTGGCTATATCAGAGCATCTGATAGGACACACACATACATCTAACTGGCTATATCCAACCTGTAATGTCATCTGATAGGACACATGCATGCATCTAACTGGCTATATCAGAGCATCTGATAGGACACACACATGCATCTAACTGGCTATATCAGAGCATCTGATAGGACACACGCATGCATCTAACTGGCTCTATCCAACCTGTAATGTCATCTGATAAGACACACACATGCATCTAACTGGCTCTATCCAACCTGTAATGTCATCTGATAAGACACATGCATGTATCTTGCTTTTGATTAGTTAGACTGTTGTTTATGTTGCTAATTAGTTTTTTACCACCAGGATATTCGAAAAGTAGTCCAGGTCTTGGAACAGACTGCCAGGGAGATCCTCACATTGCTCCAAAGTGTCCATCAACCTTCTGGCTTCAAAGAGAGTGAGTGCACAATTAAATAAGTGAAATATAAGTAAAATATTTGTTTGTACAAACCATAGTGTTAATTCTGCTAAACAAACCAATAAAATGTTTCCTTGACAGAAACAAAACAGGGAGAGGCTACATTATGAAAATAAAAAGTAAAACGTTTTGTTGCTGGGAGTTGACATAAGACAAGCAGTCGCCAACCTTTTTTTCTTAATTTTGTGCTAAGTTGTCACTTGTGTGATGGCTTGTGTTCACTATGTATAAACATTTTGTTTTGGAACTGTTTAACACTGTCCAGAAATCATTTAGAAAATCACCCCCAAAAAATCCTAGCGGAGTAGTAGTGCAGGTTGCTGCCAGATGAACCTTTTTTCCTCCCTGTTTATTACACTAGTTCCGAGTAAGTGCACAAAGGCCAGGGAACTGTTTTGTACTGTCAGGACGCATCTTGGAGAACTCAAGACCAAATTTTCAGTGGAGCAGTACTACAGGTAGGCTCTACACTTTGGAAACATAGGATTGGGTACTGTTTTATTAGAATAAAATGTATTGTTTCTTTGTATTTAATATGGTAGTTAGTAAAAATAAACAACCAACAAACTAAACAGTTATTTTCCTTCACACACACTTTTCTAGGTTTCATGAACACTGGAGGTTTGTTTTGCAGCGCCTGGCCTTCCTTGCAGCCTTTTTAGTTTACCTGGAGACTGAATCTCTGGTGACACGGGAGGAAGTGGTCCAAATACTGGGAAGTAAGTATCACGCCAGTTTTTTCAGAGAAAGAAAAAAAACACTCGGTTTTTCGCTGCATCCTTTTGTATTTTGCCAATTTGAATCAATCCTCTGTTTTGAATGGCTGTTGGAGATGTTCTGTATTGCTTTTTTAGTGTCTCTCATTTATTCTTCTAGTCGAGGTGGTGAGAGAAAATGGATTCCATCTGGATGTTGAGGATTATTTAGCAGGTGTGCTGATAATGGCCAACGAACTGGTAAGAATGAATTACCAGAAAAACATTACACTTGCACAATGTATACTGTTTGTATTCTCATTTGCCACTTGCACAATGCATACTGTTTGTATTCCCATTTGCCATTTGCACAATGCATACTGTTTGTATTCCCATTTGCCACCTGCACAATGCATACCGTTTGTATTCCCATTTGCCACCTGCACAATGCATACCGTTTGTATTCCCATTTGCCACTTGCACAAATGCATTCCGCTTGTACTGCCCTCTGCATATATGCACTTTATAACATTGCTAAACTGCACAGTTGCACAGTTACTTATCCATGTTGATTGCACATCCATACGTTGTCTTTCATTGTAACTTTCTATACAAATGCTTTCATTTTCTATGTATCAACGTGCTCTGCCTTCAGTCCCGCCTGGCGGTGAACAGCGTCACAGCAGGGGACTACAGCCGGCCCCTCCGCATCTCCAACTTTATCAACGAACTGGATTCTGGATTCCGTTTGCTCAATCTGAAGAACGACCCCCTAAGGAAACGTTACGACGGCCTGAAGTACGACGTCAAAAAGATTGAGGAGGTGGTGTACGACTTGTCTATTCGTGGCCTGACCAAGGAGCAAGATACTCGGGGAGAGATGTAGAGAAGTAGAAGCCAGTGTGGTTGGAGATCTGGTGGAGAATGAGGGTGTGGGCCGTAACCGTAGAAGACAGTGTGGTTGGAGATCTGGTGGAGAATGAGGGTGTGGGCCGTAACCGTAGAAGACAGTGTGGTTGGAGATCTGGTGGAGAATGAGGGTGTGGGCCGTAACCGTAGAAGACAGTGTGGTTGGAGATCTGGTGGAGAATGAGGGTGTGGGCCGTAACCGTAGGCTGGGACTTGAACTGGGACAGTGGAGACCTGACCTGCTGAATGGTTGGAATAGGGTGGCATGTTGCATCAGCAGTGTAGGGTTAAGGGATAGGGGTTAGGGTATAGGGGTTAGGGTATAGGGGTTAGGGTATAGGGGTTAGGGTATAGGGGTTAGGGTATAGGGGTTAGGGTATAGGGGTTAGGATTTAGGTTTTAGGGGTTAGGGTATAGGGGTTAGGTTTTAGGGTATAGGGGTTAGGTTTTAGGGGGTATGGGATAAGGGTTAGGGTATAGGGGTTAGGGTATAGGGGTTAGGTTTTAGGGGATAGGATTTAGGTTTTAGGGGTTAGGTTTTAGGGGGTAGGGGATAGGGGTTGGGGGATAGGAAGACTTAGTTAAAGGCACAGTTGTTTAAAACATAATGGTTGTTCCAGTCACCCCACATCATACTGTGTTTTTTTATTATGGTTATCAATGCTGTTCATACATTTGATATTTCTGTTCAGTTCCTTATGGATTTATTGATAAATGTGTTGTATTACCCCGTCCTCTCCCTTAACTGGGTGAGACTGGGTTTTATCTACTGTTTCTTGAAAAAGAGTTACATTTGAGTTCATAAGCAAATAAATGTTTTGTGCTGATTGGCTGGCTAAAACAGCCTGAACTTAACCATGTGTTTGGGTAGTTTCATAACAATATTCAGTTCAGAGGTAATTTTCCAATGAGTTGATACAATTTATAAAAAAAAGAGACAGAGTTCCAACATTTGCACTGATTATGTGGGAATTAACCTGCAGTGAAGTTAATACCGGAGGTTAGGGTTAACCCTAAGTTAATACCGGAGGTTAGGGTTAACCCTAAGTTAATACCGGAGGTTAGGGTTAACCCTAAGTTAATACCGGAGGTTAGGGCTAACCCTTAGTTAATACCGGAGGTTAGGGCTAACCCTAAGTTAATACCGGAGGTTAGGGCTAACCCTAAGTTAATACCGGTGGTTAGGGTTAACCCTAAGTTAATACCGGAGGTTAGGGTTAACCCTAAGTTAATACCGGAGGTTAGGGTTAACCCTAAGTTAATACCGGAGGTTAGGGTTAACCCTAAGTTAATACCGGAGGTTAGGGTTAACCCTAAGTTAATACCGGAGGTTAGGGTTAACCCTAAGTTAATACCGGAGGTTAGGGTTAACCCTAAGTTAATACCGGAGGTTAGGGCTAACCCTAAGTTAATACCGGAGGTTAGGGCTAACCCTTAGTTAATACCGGAGGTTAGGGTTAACCCTAAGTTAATACCGGAGGTTAGGGTTAACCCTAAGTTAATACCGGAGGTTAGGGTTAACCCTAAGTTAATACCGGAGGTTAGGGCTAACCCTAAGTTAATACCGGAGGTTAGGGCTAACCCTAAGTTAATACCGGAGGTTAGGGTTAACCCTAAGTTAATACCGGAGGTTAGGGTTAACCCTAAGTTAATACCGGAGGTTAGGGTTAACCCTAAGTTAATACCGGAGGTTAGGGTTAACCCTAAGTTAATACCGGAGGTTGGGCTAACCCTAAGTTAATACCGGAGGTTGGGCTAACCCTAAGTTAATACCGGAGGTTAGGGCTAACCCTTAGTTAATACCGGAGGTTAGGGCTAACCCTTAGTTAATACCGGAGGTTAGGGTTAACCCTAAGTTAATACCGGAGGTTAGGGTTAATACCGGTGGTTAGGGTTAACCCTAAGTTAATACCGGAGGTTAGGGTTAACCCTAAGTTAATACCGGAGGTTAGGGTTAACCCTAAGTTAATACCGGAGGTTAGGGTTAACCCTAAGTTAATACCGGAGGTTAGGGTTAACCCTAAGTTAATACCGGAGGTTAGGGCTAACCCTAAGTTAATACCGGAGGTTAGGGCTAACCCTAAGTTAATACCGGAGGTTAGGGCTAACCCTAAGTTAATACCGGAGGTTAGGGTTAACCCTAAGTTAATACCGGAGGTTAGGGTTAACCCTAAGTTAATACCGGAGGTTAGGGTTAACCCTAAGTTAATACCGGAGGTTAGGGTTAACCCTAAGTTAATACCGGAGGTTAGGGCTAACCCTAAGTTAATACCGGAGGTTAGGGTTAACCCTAAGTTAATACCGGAGGTTAGGGCTAACCCTAAGTTAATACCGGAGGTTAGGGTTAACCCTAAGTTAATACCGGAGGTTAGGGTTAACCCTAAGTTAATACCGGAGGTTAGGGTTAACCCTAAGTTAATACCGGAGGTTAGGGCTAACCCTAAGTTAATACCGGAGGTTAGGGCTAACCCTAAGTTAATACCGGAGGTTAGGGTTAACCCCAATCTACTTAAATGTTTGCACAATTGTTTGGTTTGTGTTGACTGGGTTAAGGTTATTTTGTCCATATGACGTTTGGCATTTGCCAGAGAACACCAAGATTGGCAAATTCGGCACTGGTGCCCTGTGCTCTTTACAGATGAAAGCAGGTTCACACTGAGCACATGTGACAGACGTGACAGAGTCTGGAGACGTCATGGAGAACGTTCAGCTGCCTGCAACAAACCATGACCGGTTTGGCAGTGGGTCAGTAATGGTGTGGGGTGGCATTTCTTTGGAGGGCCAAACGTCCTGCACGGTGTTGGGCTGTAAGCACAACCCCCACCTGTGGACGTCGGGCCCTCACACCACCCTCATGGAGTCTGTTTCTGACCATTTGAGCAGACACATTCACATCTGTGGCCTGCTGGAGGTCATTTTGCAGGGCTCTGGCAGTACTCCTCCTGCTCCTCCTTGCACAAAGGCGGAGGTAGCGGTCCTGCTGCTGGGTTGTTGCCCTCCTACGGCCTCCTCCACATCTCCTGATGTACTGGCCTGTCTCCTGGTAGCACCTCCATGCTCTGGACACTATGCTGACAGGGGGTGTCTTGCTAATTGTTTGATTTAACAAGTGTGATTGACTTGGAGTTACATTGTGTTGTTTAAGTGTTTTTTTTGAGCAGTGTATATATAACCCCCCCTCCCATATATAAAACATGGCCTGTTTAATTCTTACCATTATTTGTTGTGTATATACAGTTGAAACCAGATATTTACATTTATGTTATTTCTTTCCTGTCACACATTAAATCAGAGTAAACTTTTTCTGTTTTAGATCAATACATATTAACATATTTTTTGCATTTGTTAAACGTCAGAATCGAGCGAGGGAGAATTTGTATGTATTTTTTTTATCACTTTCATCAAAGTCAGAGGTATACATACACTAGGTTTATTGTGTCTTTAAACAAAAGAAAACTCCAGATGATTCCATTCTGAGCTTAAGAAGCTTCTGATAGGTTAATTGATTCCATTTGAGTTAATTGGTGGCACACCTGTGGATGCATATAAAGGCACACCTCAAACACAGAGCCTCTTTTTTTGACATCATGGGAAAATCAAGAGAAATCAACCAAGACATCAGGAAAAGAATTGTGGACCTCCACAAGTGTGGCTCATCCTTAGGTGTAATTTCCAGATGCCTGAAGGTTCCACGTTCATCTGTTCAGACAATAATACGCAAGTATAAAAAACCTGGGAATGTACAACCATCATACCGCTCAGGAAGGTGACGGATTCTGAGTACCAGAGAGGAACGTTTTTTGGTGCGAAATGTGCGAATCAATCCCAGGACAACAGCAAAAGACCTTGTGAAGATGCTAGCTGAATCTCGTAAGACAGTGTCATTATCCACAGTAAAATGAGTCCTGTACCACCATGAGCTAAAATGTTACTCTGAGAGAAGAAAGCCATTACTTCAAAACCACCATGAAATAGCCAGTCTACAGTTTGCAACTGCAAATGGGGACAAAAATCGTGATTTCTGGAGACATGTCCTGTGGTCTGACGAAACAAAAATTGAACAGTTCGGCCATAATTATAAACGGTATATTTGGAGGAAAAAGGGGGTAGCTTTGAAGCCTCAGAACACCATCCCAACTGTGAAGTATGGGGGTGGTAGTATAATGTTGTGGGCTGCTTTGCTGCAGAAGGGACTGGTTCACTTCTCAAAATAGATGGCATCATGAGAAAAGATAATTTGGTGGATATATTGAAGCAACATCTGAAGACATCAGACAGGAAGTTAAAGCTGGGGTGAAAATGGGTCTTCCAAATGGACAATGACTCAAAGCATACCTCCAAATTAGTTACAAAGTGGCTTAAGGACAACAAAGTCAAGGTATTGGAGTGGCCATCACAAAGCTCTGATCTCAATCCAATTAAAAATGTGTGGGCGGCACTGAAAAGGCGTGTGCGAGCGAGAAGGCCTACAAACCTGACCCAGTTAAACCAGTTCTGTCAAGAGGAGTGGGCCAAAATTCCAGCAAACTATTGTATTAAGCTTGTGGAAGGACCCCCAAAACAATTGGCCCAAGTGAAACAGTTTCTGGGCAATTCTACCAAATACTAAGGAAGTGTATGGATACTTCTGACTTTGATGAAAGTGATAAAAAAAATACATACAAATTCTCGCTCGATTTTGACATTTAACAAATGCAAAAAAATATGTTAATATGTATTGATCCAAAACAGAAAAAAGTTGACTCTGATTTAATGTATGACAGTAAGGAAATAGATGTTTTTGTGTTTTTTTTCTGAAGTCTATGTAAATATTTGGTTTCAACTGTATATAACCCACCTCCCATATATAAAACCTGGCCTGTTTAATTATTACGTGTGTGTGTGTGTGTGTGTGTGTGTGTGTGTGTGTGTGTGTGTGTGTGTGTGTGTGTGTATATATATATCCCCCTCCCATATATAAAACCTGACCTGTTTAATTTTTACTATTATGTATTGTTTGTATGTATATATATACAGTCATGGCCAAAAGTGTTGGTGTTGCAACCTAGATATTATTTTATAGTTATAATTTTCCCAGTAGGAATTAAATGTGATTTAATTGTATCTTTAGTTGATTAATATTCTGGCCGCTATTTTGATTTATTGTTCAAAGTAAGTTGAAAGGTCGAGATGATGACGTCATCCTAGCGCGCGTGAGAAAGAAAATGTGGGTTGATTTGGAAGAAGGAGGGACTGTTACAGTACGGATAGTGACAAGTTGTTACAGAGAGTGTTATGTTTCGTGATATTTCAATTCATCTAACCGGCAAGAAAAATAAAGTTGCAAAAGTAAAACACCGTCTGTTTTTTAAGGGTGCAACATAAAATTGGTGTTTCTGCCCGGTTTGAGTTGATCACGAAGCACACAAAAGGAGTGAAGGTAAACGTCCTTTATAATTTCAAAAGTACAACAGATGTCGTCTGGTTGGGAAACTTGTGTGGCTGAGATAGAAGAAGAGTTAAGCCTGTTTTATCAGGGTATCCGCGGGGTCTTGAAAAGTATTAAAAGGTGATAAATCAATTTTGGGAAAATTAAGACCCTTAAAAAGTATTAAAAAGTCATCACGGCTTTATAAAGTCTTAAATATTTAATGTATTTTTTCTGAATTAGCTGTCCAACAGTCCCAAAAACATCGTAAAAGTGTGTGAATTTAGTCATTTTTATTTTAAAAAACGTTCGTAAATTGCCTCTGAGATCACCAGAGCGGGCAGGCAGGCGGAAGTTCAAAAGCACAATGTACGCTCTGGCGTTCCCAGTGCGTATTACAACACCATCAACAAGGCTGGCAAGTTTGTGTTAATGTTTGACGAGTCGCTCAACCAGTCAACAAAAACGAAACAGCTTGATGTCCACATTCGATTCTGGGAACCTGCTTAGTACTATATATTATATATACTCTATACTATATTTTTATTTATTTCATTTTCAACCTGTTATGTGTGTGTTTTGAGAAGTGTCATATTAATAAAGATCTGTTCTGGCTAGGTACCTTGGCTAGGTTATGTTAACTTTAGGGCTGCATTAACGAATCGATAAAATCGATAATTAAAAAAGCTGGGAACGAATTTCATTATCGACACGCCACTCAGTCGCGGAGATAAAAGCAATTGAGTTGAGTGCGGTGCGGAGCTGTAACGTTGTTTTGATGGCGGAGTCGGCAAAATCAGTTTGACCGAAGTCATCCAAAGTGTGGGAGCATTTCACACTAAGTAAATACATAAATAAAAAGTGTGTTAATGGCAAGATATGCAAAAGCGACATGACATATGGAACGGGAGCATCACGGTGATGATACAGCACCTTAAACGGAAACACGTTGGAGTCCTTGATGCAGAGAGTTTGTGGATGTCTGTTGCAGGACACCAGCGACGATTTCAGCCGATTTGGCCAGACAGTGGCTGATCTGCTGCGAAGAGTGCCAGAGGGCCGCAGGGCTGATGTTATGTTCACTGTAGTGCCAGAGGGCTGATGTTATGTTCACTGTAGTGCCAGAGGGCTGATGTTATGTTCACTGTAGTGCCAGAGGGCCGCAGGGCTGATGTTATGTTCACTGTAGTGCCAGAGGGCTGATGTTATGTTCACTGTAGTGCCAGAGGGCTGATGTTATGTTCACTGTAGTGCCAGAGGGCTGATGTTATGTTCACTGTAGTGCCAGAGGGCTGATGTTATGTTCACTGTAGTGCCAGAGGGCTGATGTTATGTTCACTGTAGTGCCAGAGGGCTGATGTTATGTTCACTGTAGTGCCAGAGGGCTGATGTTATGTTCACTGTAGTGCCAGAGGGCTGATGTTATGTTCACTGTAGTGCCAGAGGGCTGATGTTATGTTCACTGTAGTGCCAGAGGGCTGATGTTATGTTCACTGTAGTGCCAGAGGGCTGATGTTATGTTCACTGTAGTGCCAGAGGGCTGATGTTATGTTCACTGTAGTGCCAGAGGGCTGATGTTATGTTCACTGTAGTGCCAGAGGGCTGATGTTATGTTCACTGTAGTGCCAGAGGGCTGATGTTATGTTCACTGTAGTGCCAGAGGGCTGATGTTATGTTCACTGTAGTGCCAGAGGGCTGATGTTATGTTCACTGTAGTGCCAGAGGGCTGATGTTATGTTCACTGTAGTGCCAGAGGGCTGATGTTATGTTCACTGTAGTGCCAGAGGGCTGATGTTATGTTCACTGTAGTGCCAGAGGGCTGATGTTATGTTCACTGTAGTGCCAGAGGGCTGATGTTATGTTCACTGTAGTGCCAGAGGGCTGATGTTATGTTCACTGTAGTGCCAGAGGGCTGATGTTATGTTCACTGTAGTGCCAGAGGGCTGATGTTATGTTCACTGTAGTGCCAGAGGGCTGATGTTATGTTCACTGTAGTGCCAGAGGGCTGATGTTATGTTCACTGTAGTGCCAGAGGGCTGATGTTATGTTCACTGTAGTGCCAGAGGGCTGATGTTATGTTCACTGTAGTGCCAGAGGGCTGATGTTATGTTCACTGTAGTGCCAGAGGGCTGATGTTATGTTCACTGTAGTGCAGGGCTGATGTTATGTTCACTGTAGTGCCAGAGGGCTGATGTTATGTTCACTGTAGTGCCAGAGGGCTGATGTTATGTTCACTGTAGTGCCAGAGGGCTGATGTTATGTTCACTGTAGTGCCAGAGGGCTGATGTTATGTTCACTGTAGTGCCAGAGGGCTGATGTTATGTTCACTGTAGTGCCAGAGGGCTGATGTTATGTTCACTGTAGTGCCAGAGGGCTGATGTTATGTTCACTGTAGTGCCAGAGGGCTGATGTTATGTTCACTGTAGTGCCAGAGGGCTGATGTTATGTTCACTGTAGTGCCAGAGGGCTGATGTTATGTTCACTGTAGTGCCAGAGGGCTGATGTTATGTTCACTGTAGTGCCAGAGGGCTGATGTTATGTTCACTGTAGTGCCAGAGGGCTGATGTTATGTTCACCGTTCACAAGATGTTGTATGAGAGCAGAGAGCAAGACTGAACATTTGCATCCTCGCACTGATTCTGTGCACTTTTGTACATATTTTTTTATTGTTAATTCTCTTAGATATTGTTTTATATTACATGTTAACGTATATTGTGTTTTTTGTGCCTATTACTCATATATTTTTTATTGTACTTAAACCTTTGCCCTTTGTTCTTGGTGCTGTTTTACTCTTTGCACATTATTAGATCAATGTTAGTTTTGAAAAAAGTTTATTTATTTACAATACAATGTTCATGGTAACATCATGGATGTAGTTAGCCAAGTCTGCCACGGGACACTACATTATCCTGCCATTGCACAGTTCCATGTGGAGTTCAAATAAAAGCCTTCAAGTGTTCACAAGATTGTTGTTTTTTTTACAATCCAATGTTCACGGCTACATCATGGATATACAGTAATTCACCAAGTCTGCCACGGGACACTACATTATCCTGCCATGGCACAGTTCCATGTGGAGTTCAAATAAAAGCCTTCAAGTGTTCACAAGATTGTTGTTTTTTTTACAATCCAATGTTCACGGCTACATCATGGATATACAGTAATTCACCAAGTCTGCCACGGGACACTACATTATCCTGCCATGGCACAGTTCCATGTGGAGTTCAAATAAAAGCCTTCAAGTGTTCACAAGATTGTTGTTTTTTTTACAATCCAATGTTCACGGCTACATCATGGATATACAGTAATTCACCAAGTCTGCCACGGGACACTACATTATCCTGCCATGGCACAGTTCCATGTGGAGTTCAAATAAAAGCCTTCAAGTGTTCACAAGATTGTTGTTTTTTTTACAATCCAATGTTCACGGCTACATCATGGATATACAGTAATTCACCAAGTCTGCCACGGGACACTACATTATCCTGCCATGGCACAGTTCCATGTGGAGTTCAAATAAAAGCCTTCAAGTGTTCACAAGATTGTTGTTTTTTTTACAATCCAATGTTCACGGCTACATCATGGATATACAGTAATTCACCAAGTCTGCCACGGGACACTACATTATCCTGCCATTGCACAGTTCCATGTGGAGTTCAAATAAAAGCCTTCAAGTGTTCACAAGATTGTTGTTTTTTTTACAATCCAATGTTCACGGCTACATCATGGATATACAGTAATTCACCAAGTCTGCCACGGGACACTACATTATCCTGCCATGGCACAGTTCCATGTGGAGACTGAAAACAAGCCTTCAAGTCATTCCGAACAGCTATGGCAGCTCGGGTGGAACGGGCCCTGGACATCCGTGTTGGTTCTATGGGGTCCAAGTTTGTGTCGTCTGCCACCATTCTTCGCCATTCTCCAGGCTGCACAGTCCCTTCAGAGTCACAGTCTGTAAAATGTGGTGGTACATATCGGCTCTCTGGGGTGTTCACTTCGTCTGTCTAGGTGAGGTAGTTGTGCAGGACAACACACGCTTTAACAACACACAGCTTTGTCTGGATGGAACTCAATTGGTCTTCCCAGAATTTTTCACCGTGCAGCCATGATGCCAAAGGCATTTTCAATCACCCGCCTTGCTCTGGAGTGGCGGTAATTGTATATTTCCTTGTCCCTGGTCATGTTTCCCCCTGTTTCAGAAAACACAGAGTATTAATCGCTGTACCACAATCCTAGGCATAACAAACACGTTGTAGGCATATTATGTTTTAATTAATTTCATTTACATACCTGGAAAGGGACGCATGAGATTGCAGTGTAGGGGGAAGGCAGCATCAGCGACAATAACATGGGGGATTTGGACTCTGGTCCCAGGCAGTTCAGCTGGTTGAGGCAGATTCAACTGGTGGTCTAGCAGCATCCACCCAAATCTACTCGCTTTGAAAACGCCATCATCGCTTTCCCGTCCATATCCTCCCACGTCCACCATCGTGAACCGATACCTGGCATCACAGGTTGCCATGAGAACAATGGAGTGATTCCCCTTGTAATTTAAATAGTCACTCCCTGCGTTTGGTGGTGCCTTCACGTTAACATGTTTCCCGTCGAGGCTTCCAATGCAGTTTGGGAAGTTCCAAAGTCGCCAAAAATCTGAAGCAACAGCTTCCCACTGGCTGTTTGAAGGGCAGGGCAAAAATTCAGGCTGCAGCGCAGTCCACAGTGCTTTGCAGACCTCCGATACTATGCCGGACACCGTGGTCGCACCCATTTTGTAGCCCAACCCGGTGATCTGTTGGTTTGCACCTGAAGATAAAATCTTCAAAGTCACTGCCAGTCTCTGAGCGAGGTCAATAGGCATACTGTGTGTACTCTGATGCTGTATTAAACGTTTTAAACGATGAGCAAGATCGTCAAATCGACCTTTCGACATCTGAAAATACTTAAAGTGCATTTCTTAGCTCCAGCTGCAACAACATTCTCTCTCTTTCGCTCGCCATTGTCAGAAATGAAAAATCGGAAAGGGCGCACGGAACCAAAACAAACTAGCAAACAGATTTGCGAACCCCACACCCCCCTAGTGAAATGCAACGCAACCCGACGCAGAACCACAAAACGGCCCCGACGCCGTAGGAGTGACGGCGTAGCTACGCCGTAGAGTTGACGCAGAAGCATATTGAGGCCTTTACTGACACTAGCAGCACCGGAGTTGAATGATATTTGCTGGACACTCAATCTAACAGTGAAAAAAATTATAAAGATCTACCACGGAAGCTGAGGAGACAGATTCTCCAGTATCTAGAAGGGGAAGATGTTATTTCACTAGAGGATGAAGGGATGTCTCTGTTGCTGCAGGTTATGGACAAAATCGACGAGATAAAAGGGCAACATTACAATGATGGAGCCTTCCAGTCACAACAGCAGCCACAAATAGCGCAAGAGCACCATCTTGTGGATGTAAATAATATCACACCCAGTAAGATAGAAGGGAGAACATGCTGCTGTCCAGAATGAAACAGGAACCGCTCCTCAGAATGTTTCTGTTATCCATCCACTGTACAGAAAAGACTTAAAAATAATTGGAAAAATTAGAGAACCAAATCAAAAAGATAAACTTTGGAACGACAAATACAAAGAGCGCTGAAGAAAGGATATGATAAGGAAGAAGTTGTAGAAGCTGTCATTCAAGCTTTAGCTCCAGGAACAAAACTGAAGAGTTATCTTGAAAGTAGAGTTGATTTGATTTGATTAGTTGATTTGACATTGCAGGTTCTCAAGACAGATATTAAGGATGCATTATATTGAAAAGGCTGCCACAGACTTGTACCACACCCTCACACGCGCTGTTCAAGATTCAAAAGAAACACCCATTCAGTTCCTGGTGCGCACCATGGATCTGAGACAACAGATTATCCTCGCGTCGGAAAGAGTCAAATCTGGTTTGAAGTACAGCACAGAGCTAATCCAAAATCAATTTCGGAAAACAGTACTCACTGCCCTGCAAGATGACGCTATTCGAGCAGACATAAAGTCATACCTAGGACCCGAAGATTGAAGATGAAACCCTTTTGGAAAAAAATTACTGCTGCGTACATGCTGGAAATGGAGAGAAAGTATAAATGGTCGACTCAATCAAAGGCAAGGATTATCAAAATGGTAAGTGAGGAAAGTGCTGAATGTGGAGAGGAAAGCTTTGAACACAAACCAAACAATAAGAAGAAACACTGTGAAACATACAAACGGGACACACTGATGGACAAGGTTGACCAAGGAAATAAAGCTATATGCGAAGCAATTCAGAATCTTACCACTCAAATTGCTAGCCTTCACCAGACCACTAAGCCTCAACCAATAAGGAGGGGTGAACAGACCAACCGAAAATATCAACCACCACCGAAGACTGTAGATAGTAGACAGTGTCAGCAATGCCAATTGTCCAACCTGGATGAAAGATGTAGCCACTGTTATAAGTGTGGCAGCGCAGAACACTGGGCGGCAGGTTGTAGAACGAGAAATGCCTCAGCCAGTATGAATAACATTGAAATCCTGACTCACCCTACCAAAAACCTAGACAACGAGAAACTGTTTAGTTTAAAAGCACCATTCACTTAAAAGCAACGACCAAGCTAGTAGGGAAGAGATGCCTGGTTCGAGCCTCAGGGGACAGCCTGTGACCCCTATACCGGATCATCTTTTCGTATCCTTTTTGTCACTGCTAGATAGAAAAGGCATACAGGGATATGTTTATTTGTTAGTTCAGTTTTAATGGTCACCCATTACAAGTTAAAGTTCATAGTGGTAACTAACACATAGACCTAATACAAAACAGCGATCTGGAATCTATTAGAGTAATAAGTACAGAAAGGGGTTATTATCATAGTATATGGAAGGTAAAACTGTAGTTGTGTTTACACTTGTGGTATAGATCACTAGATGTATGGCTTTGGAACATGTAGATACATAGGCTCGGTGTATATGGTGTTTTCCTTGTCCCTTTGTGAAGATATGGGGGGCTCACCAATACTTCAATGGACCTTTCACCTGTTGACACTGATGGACTATGAACACCTTGTCTTGTGTTGTTGCCATAAGGGATTTGTCAAAGAGGAGAAATGTATATAAATATATACTGGGAGATAATATGTTATAACCACCCTGTGATGTGTTGGAAAAAATACTGACCTGTTTATTTGTCTTCCCCCATGTGTTCTATTATGGGGATATTGTTGATTAATATTGTGAAGATAGGAAAGGAAATGCTTGGAAGCATTTTTTTCTTAGTGGGGGAGGGTGTTGCAACCTAGGTATTATTTTATAGTTTTATAATTTTCCCAGAAGGAATTAAATGTGATTTAATTGTATCTTTAGTTGATTAATATTCTGGCCGATTTTTTGATTTATTGTTCAAAGTAAGTTGAAAGGTCGAGATGATGATGTCATTCTAGCGCGCGTGAGAAAGAAAAGGGGGGTTGATTTGGAAGAAGGAGGGACTGTTACAGTACGGATAGTGACAAGTTGTTACAGAGAGTGTTATGTTTCGTGATATTTCAATTCATCTAACCGGCAAGAAAAATAAAGTTGCAAAAGAAAAACACCGTCTGTTTTTTAAGGGTGCAACATTGGTAAACATTGGTAAAAGTATTTCTCACAGAAAAGTATTGCATTAATACAGGTTCTGCTATACTCATGTTTACTCCCTTTGTGTGTATTGGAACAAAACAAAAAAAGAAGGAAGAAAATTGCACACAAAACTCCAAAAATGGGCTGGGGTTACAGATACATGTTATACATCAAAAGGTCCGCCTGGTTCTTAGGATTCTCATGATGTAATTGTTTAAACTGTGTGAGTAAAACTCTGGTTAGTAGAGCTAAAAAAATACGACCATGCCTGAATCATAGACAGACAAGCTGCATTAATGAAGAACATTCCGGAAGGGGCGGGGGGGAGGAGGCAGCGCTCTCTGATATCGATGAGGACAGGTGTTCCTCCTGACAAAGGCATAGTTGCCTGGCCACAGGCAAATACACTGCCTGCAGCAATGAATGAATGAATGAATGGGTAAGTTCTTTCTCTGGGTCTCTGTTTATATGTTAGCATGTTAGCTAGCGTTAGCATGTTAGCTAGCTAGCGTTAGCTACTACTGTCAGTGTATGCATACATTCAGACAGCCTGCAGCAATGAATGAATGGGTAAGTTCTTTCTCTGGAGCTGTTTCTCAATGTCAAGGATGCTTCCTTGGTAGGACTGTTCCTTCCAAGTCATTTCCTTCAGAGGCGAGACTCCTCTTTAGGATTCGAAGAACACGTAAATGGAACAGGCTAGCAAGTGCACGTCATGCGTCATTACGTTAGTAAAAAGGTCAGTTTTTTCGCGCTGTGGAGGTGGAAAAATAATTATAGACGGATGGGTCTTAAATCAGCCTGTATTTGCTGTAACAACCGCCCGCTCTACATTATCCCGCTTATTACATGGCTACTTACTAAATAAATAAATAATTTTACACACAAAAAAATATTTAAAAACGATTATATTGCCTGAGTGAACTGAACTGCGTCCATAGTTTTTCATGGCAACGCTGTGTTATACTTAGCAGCGGTCTGCTATCAAGAAATAACAGACCGGACCGGAATTCAACCAAGCCAGGTAATCATATTTGATATTTAAATATATTTATAATTTAAGAGCTATTTGTTAAAGACTTGTCCTCTCCCAAACACATTTTTTTTATTTCCCTAACTAAGTTTTTGTTTACCCTATTGAGCCAAATTATCCCTTCAGTCTTTCTCTCCAACTTACATTCTGAAATGTGTGTGCTTTCTGCATAACTATTTATTACTCCGCTAACGTCCGACTTGTTGTATTTTTTTTAACAAGATAGCAAAGAAGCGCATGGGATTGTGGGTGATATGAGAGCGCGAAGGCTACACATATGCATCCTTTCGTGTACATGGCATATTTTCCGAACGAAGGACTCGTCCTTGGTTGAAATTCCGAGGATCCTCGACATTGGAACAGTCCTTCGACGGATGTTGATGACGTAGCATCCTCGAAATTCTGGCTTCTGAGGATCCTTCCTTGACATTGAGAAACTGCTCGCGTCTCTGTTTACACGTTAGCATGTAAGCTAGCGTTAGCGCGCTAGCTAGCGTTAGCTACTACTGTAAGTGTATGCATACATCAAACAACAACGTTAGCATGCTAGCTAGCATTAGCGCTGCTAGCTATCTAGTTACTCTTGTATGTGTATGCTCCATCACTGGGTAGATTGTATTCAAACGACTTTTGTTAGTGTGCAAACTAACTAGCTAGCCAGTACTGTTTGTGTAGGCTCACTAAAACAACTAGGCAGGTTGCAATGGTGTTTAATAGGTTACTAGGTTGGTTAAAAGGCTGCTTACAATGCTGCTTAATAGGCAGGTTGCTATGTTTGTTAATAGGCTGGTTACATGCTGTACTATAGGCAGGTTACATGCTGTACTATAGGCAGGTTACATGCTGTACTATAGGCAGGTTACATGCTGTACTATAGGCAGATTACATGCTGTACTATAGGCAGGTTACATGCTGTACTATAGGCAGGTTACATGCTGTACTATAGACATTTTACATGCTGTACTATAGACATTTTACATGCTGTACTATAGGCAGGTTACATGCTGTACTATAGGCAAGTTACATGCTGTACTATAGACAGGTTACATGCTGTACTATAGGCAGGTTACATGCTGTACTATAGGCAGGTTACATGCTGTACTATAGGCAGGTTACATGCTGTACTATAGGCAGGTTACATGCTGTACTATAGGCAGGTTACATGCTGTACTATAGGCAGGTTACATGCTGTACTATAGGCAAGTTACATGCTGTAATATAGGCAGGTTACATGATGTACTATAGGCAGGTTACATGCTGTACTATAGGCAGGTTACATGCTGTATAATAGGCTGGTTACATGCTGTAGTATAGGCAGGTTACATGCTGTACTATAGGCAGGTTACATGCTGTACTATAGGCAGGTTACATGCTGTACTATAGGCAGGTTACATGCTGTACTATAGGCAGGTTACATGCTGTACTATAGGCAGGTTACATGCTGTACTATAGGCAGGTTACATGCTGTACTATAGGCAGGTTACATGCTGTACTATAGGCAGGTTACATGCTGTACTATAGACATTTTACATGCTGTACTATAGACATTTTACATGCTGTACTATAGGCAGGTTACATGCTGTACTATAGGCAAGTTACATGCTGTACTATAGACAGGTTACATGCTGTACTATAGGCAGGTTACATGCTGTACTATAGGCAGGTTACATGCTGTACTATAGGCAGGTTACATGCTGTACTATAGGCAGGTTACATGCTGTACTATAGGCAGGTTACATGCTGTACTATAGGCAGGTTACATGCTGTACTATAGGCAAGTTACATGCTGTAATATAGGCAGGTTACATGATGTACTATAGGCAGGTTACATGCTGTACTATAGGCAGGTTACATGCTGTATAATAGGCTGGTTACATGCTGTAGTATAGGCAGGTTACATGCTGTACTATAGGCAGGTTACATGCTGTACTATAGGCAGGTTACATGCTGTACTATAGGCAGGTTACATGCTGTACTATAGGCAGGTTACATGCTGTACTATAGGCAGGTTACATGCTGTACTATAGGCAGGTTGCTATGTTTGTTAATAGGCTGGTTAAATGCTGTACTAAAGGCAGGTTACATGCTGTACTATAGGCAGGTTACATGCTGTACTATAGGCAGGTTACATGCTGTACTATAGGCAGGTTACATGCTGTACTATAGACATTTTACATGCTGTAGTATAGACATTTTATATGCTGTACTATAGGCAGGTTACATGCTGTACTATAGGCAAGTTACATGCTGTACTATAGGCAGGTTGCTTTGTTTGTTAATAGGCAGGTTACATGCTGTACTATAGGCAAGTTACATGCTGTACTATAGGCAGATTACATGCTGTACAATAGGCAGGTTACATGCTGTACTATAGGCAGGTTACATGCTGTACTATAGGCAGGTTACATGCTGTACAATAGGCAGGTTACATGCTGTACTATAGGCAGGTTACATGCTGTACTATAGGCAGGTTACATGCTGTACTATAGGCAAGTTACATGCTGTAATATAGGCAGGTTACATGCTGTACTATAGGCAGGTTACATGCTGTACTATAGGCAGGTTACATGCTGTATAATAGGCAGGTTGCATGCTGTACTATAGGCAGGTTACATGCTGTACTATAGGCAAGTTACATGCTGTACTATAGACAGGTTACATGCTGTACTATAGGCAAGTTACATGCTGTACTATAGGCAAGTTACATGCTGCACTATAGGCAGGTTACATGCTGTACTATAGGCAGGTTACATGCTGTACTATAGGCAGGTTACATGCTGTACTATTGGCAGGTTACATGCTGTACTATAGGCAAGTTACATGCTGTGTTACAGGCAGGTTGCTATTTTTGTTAATAGGCTGGTTACATGCTGTACTATAGGCAAGTTACATGCTGTACTATAGGCAGGTTGCTATGTTTGTTAATAGGCTGGTTACATGCTGTACTGTAGGCAAGTTACATGCTGTACTATAGGCAAGTTACATGCTGTACTATAGGCAGGTTACATGCTGTACTATAGGCAGATTACATGCTGTACTATAGGCAGGTTACATGCGGTACTATAGGCAGGTTACATGCTGTACTATTGTCAGGTTACATGCTGTTTAAAAGGCAGGTTGTTATGCTGTTTAATAGGCAGGTTACATGCTGTATATTAGGCAGGTTGCATGCTGTTTAATAGGCAGTTTATAATGCTGTTTCATATGCTACTATGGTGCATGCAGCAGTAGTGTGTATTCATGAGTAATGACTGATAGGTTTAACACATTGTATACTATGGTGCTTGCAGCAGTAGTGTGTATTCATGAGTAATGACTGATAGGTTTAACACATTGCATGCTATGGTGCATGCAGCAGCAGTGTGTATTCATGAGTAATGACTGATAGGTTTAACACATTGTATACTATGGTGCTTGCAGCAGTAGTGTGTATTCATGAGTAATGACTGATAGGTTTAACACATTGCATACTATGGCGCAGCAGCAGCAGTGTCACCTCAGTTTGGGAGTTGATATCAGTACACAGTCGACTACGGGTGGCCGCAAGCACACATCATCACAATTTCTGCAGAAATTGTACACTACCTAGTTCTTACTATTATGTATTGTAGGCCTGTTTAATTCTTACTATTATGTATTGTAGGCCTGTTTAATTCTTACTATTATGTATTGTAGGCCTGTTTAATTCTTACTATTATGTATTGTAGGCCTGTTTAATTCTTACTATTATGTATTGTAGACCTGTTTAGTTCTTACTATTATGTATTGTAGGCCTGTTTAATTCTTACTATTATGTATTGTAGGCCTGTTTAATTCTTACTATTATGTATTGTAGGCCTGTTTAATTCTTACAATTATGTATTGTAGGCCTGTTTAGTTCTTACTATTATGTATTGTAGGCCTGTTTAATTCTTACTATTATGTATTGTAGGCCTGTTTAATTCTTACTATTATGTATTGTAGGCCTGTTTAATTCTTACTATTATGTATTGTAGGCCTGTTTAATTCTTACTATTATGTATTGTAGGCCTGTTTAATTCTTACTGTTATGTATTGTAGGCCTGTTTAATTCTTACTATTATGTATTGTAGGCCAGTTTAATTCTTACTGTTATGTATTGTAGGCCTGTTTAATTCTTACTGTTATGTATTGTAGGCCTGTTTAATTCTTACTATTATGTATTGTAGGCCTGTTTAATTCTTACTATTATGTATTGTAGGCCTGTTTAATTCTTACTGTTATGTATTGTAGGCCTGTTTAATTCTTACTGTTATGTATTGTAGGCCTGTTTAATTCTTACTGTTATGTATTGTAGGCCCGTTTAATTCTTACTATTATGTATTGTAGGCCTGTTTAATTCTTACTGTTATGTATTGTAGGCCCGTTTAATTCTTACTATTATGTATTGTAGGCCTGTTTAATTCTTACTGTTATGTATTGTAGGCCTGTTTAATTCTTACTGTTATGTATTGTAGGCCTGTTTAATTTCTTCAAGTGCAATTCAAGTAATCATGGATTCAAATTCTTAGAAATCAGTTAAAAGTAGCAAGCAATGTCTATTTAACATATCCCTTTAATTATAATTCACAAATAAGTTACATAAAGGAAATATTACATTAGGTCTTTAAAATACAAAGGAACAGTTGACAGTTCAGCAGGTCATAGTATTTTGAAAAAGGAATTCCCAAACTGTCATAGAGAATCGGTCTTCTCATTTACATTACAGTAATAACTAGATAGCTTATATTTGAACATTTTGAGTGACAGCACAAATAGATGAACGTTTTGATATGCCATTTGTGTGTAAAGGGTTGAAACTCAGGCAGCAGTAGCAGTTTACAAATGTTCTCTACATTTTCTGCTGAATGGGCTCTCACACTCTAGTTTTGAAGATTCCGTCAATGTATTTCAATGGGGATTAATTAGCGACATTATCGTTAATATTTCGTAAACTACATAACGAAACCTTCTACAAAACAATGCCAACTAAATAGAGTTCGGGACGCACATTTTGACACCTTTTTTGTCCATCTAGTGCAAAAACTGTGGGAGGAGTAGGCGGGGACAAAATTGATATAATAATAATAACTAGATAGCGTACAATTTCTGCAGAAATTGTGATGTGTGCTTGCGGCCACCCGTAGTCGACTGTGTACTGATATCAACTGCCAAACTGAGGTGACACTGCTGCACCATAGAATGCAATGTGTTAAACCTATCAGTCATTACTCATGATTACACACTGCTGCAAGCACCATAGTATACAATTTGTTAAACCTATCAGTCATTACTCATGAATACACACTGCTGCAACATGCACCATAGTATGCAATGTGTTAAACCTATCAGTCATTACTCATGAATACACACTGCTGCAAGCACCATAGTATACAATGTGTTAAACATATCAGTCATTACTCATGAATACACACTGCTGCAACATGCACCATAGTATGCAATGTGTTAAACCTATCAGTCAATACTCATGAATACACACTGCTGCTGCATGCACCATAGTATACAATGTGTTAAACCTATCAGTCATTACTCATGAATACACACTACTGCTGCATGCACCATAGTATACAATGTGTATACAAAAGAACATTTGTGAATTGGCTCTTAAAAGAGCCTTTGGGGGGATGCCTAAAGGGAGGGAGAGCAAGCAGCAACAATTCACATTCTTTAGTATTGTATAAACGTACTTAGTATTAACCTGGCAGTCAAGCTCAACAGGAAGTTACCATACAGGCCCCCTGTCTCATATCACTTTCCTGCCAGCCCTGACGCAGTGACTTTTGATTTGTTATAGAATAAACATGGACTCATCAGGTAGCCTTCTTTAAAGAAGGGAAACCCTCAACAGTTTACATTAAATTACCAGTACTAGTTCATTGGTGGGGGGGGCAAGGTTTGCTTCACACCGGCTTCAAATGTTTTTCCTGGGCCTTTCCATCCTATCCTATCACCGTGACCTCTGTGAAAAAGAGAGACAGTACAATGGACAGGAGTTTAGCACATGTTTAAATCTACTCAGTTAATATGTACTTATTTTTATTGACTGGTTCATACCTCCCTGTCAAGTATACAATGTATAAAAACCTATCAGTCATTACTCATGAATACACACTGCTGCTACATGCACCATAGTATACAATGTGTTAAACCACCATAGTATACAATGTGTTAAACCTATCAGTCATTACTCATGAATACACACTGCTGCAACATGCACCATAGTATGCAATGGGTTAAACCACCATAGTATACAATGTGTTAAACCTATCAGTCATTACTCATGAATACACACTGCTGCAACATGCACCATAGTATGCAATGGGTTAAACCTATCAGTCAATACTCATGAATACACACTGCTGTTGCATGCAAGATAGTATGCAATGTGTTAAACCTATCAGTCATTACTCATTACTACAGTAGTAGCTAACGCTAGCTAGCAGGCTAACGCTAGCTAACATGCTAACGCTAGCTAGCGCGCTAACGCTAGCTAACATGCTAACGTGTAAACAGAGACCCAGAGAAAGAAGTTACCCATCCATTCATTGCTGCAGGCTGTCTGGATGTATGCATAAACTTACAGTAGTAGCTAACGCTAGCTAACATGCTAACGATAGCTAGCGCGCTAACGCTAGCTAACATGCTAACGTGTAAACAGAGACCCAGAGAAAGAAGTTACCCATCCATTCATTGCTGCAGGCTGTCTGAATGTATGCATAAACTTACAGTAGTAGCTAACGCTAGCTAGCGCGCTAACGCTAGCTAACATGCTAACGATAGCTAGCGCGCTAACGCTAGCTAACATGCTAACGTGTAAACAGAGACCCAGAGAAAGAAGTTACCCAGCCATTCATTGCTGCAGGCTGTCTGAATGTATGCATAAACTTACAGTAGTAGCTAACGCTAGCTAGCGCGCTAACGCTAGCTAACATGCTAACGATAGCTAGCGAGCTAACGCTAGCTAACATGCTAACGTGTAAACAGAGACCCAGAGAAAGAAGTTACCCATCCATTCATTGCTGCAGGCTGTCTGAATGTATGCATAAACTTACAGTAGTAGCTAACGCTAGCTAGCGCGCTAACGCTAGCTAACATGCTAACGATAGCTAGCGCGCTAACGCTAGCTAACATGCTAACGTGTAAACAGAGACCCAGAGAAAGAAGTTACCCATCCATTCATTGCTGCAGGCTGTCTGAATGTATGCATAAACTTACAGTAGTAGCTAACGCTAGCTAGCGCGCTAACGCTAGCTAACATGCTAACGTTAGCTAGCGCGCTAACGCTAGCTAACATGCTAACATGTAAACAGAGACCCAGAGAAAGAACTTACCCATTCATTCATTCGTTCATTGGTGCAGGCAGAGTCTTTGTCTGTAACCAGGCAACTATGCCTTTGTCAGGAGGAACACCTGTCCTCATCGATATCAGAGCGCGCTGCCTCCTCCCCCCGCCCCTTCCAGAATGTTCCTAGTAATTAGTGTGTGTCAAAATGAATAGGAATCAGGCATGGTCGTATACTTTTAGCTCTACTAACCAGAGTTTTAATCACACAGTTTAAACAATTACACCATGAGAATCATAAGACCCAGGCGGACATTTTGATGTATAACATGTATCTGTAACCCCGGAAATGCAGGCGCTATCACAATTTACAAACGAACAAAGAAACACCAAAAATCGCTTTCAAATTAGAGTGGAGAAAATCACCGTTTCTATGGATGTCTATGGGGAGGCGCAAGTTGGAAACAAAAGGACATAACGAAATAAATATATATGTTACAGCTTATATTTGAACATTTTGAGTGACAGCACAAATAGATGAACGTTTTGATATGCCATTTGTGTGTAAAGGGTTGAAACTCAGGCAGCAGTAGCAGTTTACAAATGTTCTCTACATTTTCTGCTGAATGGGCTCTCACACTCTAGTTTTGAAGATTCCGTCAATGTATTTCAATGGGGATTAATTAGCGACATTATCGTTAATATTTCGTAAACTACATAACGAAACCTTCTACAAAACAATGCCAACTAAATAGAGTTCGGGACGCACATTTTGACACCTTTTTTGTCCATCTAGTGCAAAAACTGTGGGAGGAGTAGGCGGGGACAAAATTGATATAATAATAATAATAATAATAATAATAATAATAATAATATATATGTGAGATTACAATATGTGTCCTTGACCATAGTCAAGCACACATAATAACTTAGTGGAACAAGATGGAAGCTGGAGAGAATCGGTCTTCTCATTTACATTACAGTAATAATAACTTAGTGGAACAAGATGGAAGCTGAAATCATTCTAACCATAGAAATAGAATACAATTCTAGAATGTGATTCTAACTCCATGGTTGTTACAGTGTAAATGCCATTGGAAGGTGATGAACAGTATAGAACCAGGCAGTAATAAATCCTGTCAAACATAAATCCTGTCAACTATTCTCTGGCCCAAAGCACAGTGATTCACAAATACTAGCTCATTGTCCTGTGCTACTTCTTGATTAATAATCAGACTCAACAATATTTTAGATGATTGGTTGATGAGTAGTATTACCTCGACCTGCTATAAGTAGCTAGCTGTGGTCTTATATGTTTCTCTAACAAAGAGTTACATACATAAACAATAAAACAGATATAATAAAGCTTTTGAATTCAAGAACAGCATTTATTGTATTGTGTTGTTGTTGAGTGACAGTCGCGCCATTTTTCAGACTTCAATTTAAGTCTCCAATATAAAGTGCGTAAAAAAACAAAGAAAAAGGCGCCTTTAGATTCAGTAGCGTTGGACACACAAATTAGTTAGGAGTAGGAAAGTCACACTTAAAATAAGGGCAAAAAACTGATTTAAGAATAATTTCTATAAAAATAAATACGATTCCTGCAGGCAATCCCAGGCTTCCCCACATGAACTCACGATTATCAAACATAATCTCTTGCATTCTCACCCGAGAAAAAGAACTGCTGGTTCCTGTCGACTTATTGAGCTACATGTGCTCGATCCGAAACATTTGCGAGTGCCTCGCTTCTAAGCACCCTCTGAAGGGGTGGTAAAAATAAGTAGAGAGAAAGAAAAGGAGGGAGTGCCTTGTTTTCTATACTGTTTCTGCTTAGGGAACAGCTACACTGAGATAATAGTGTCGTCACACTAGATACCAGGTGGACTGATTAGTATTGGATAACAGCTACACTGAGATAATAGTGACGTCACACTAGATACCAGGTGGACTGATTAGTATCGGAGAACAGCTACACTGAGATAATAGTGACGTCACACTAGATACCAGGTGGACTGATTAGTATCAGAGAACAGCTACACTGAGATATTAGTGACGTCACACTAGATACCAGGTGGACTGATTAGTATCGGAGAACAGCTACACTGAGATAATAGTGACGTCACACTAGATACCAGGTGGACTGATTAGTATTGGATAACAGCTACACTGAGATAATAGTGACGTCACACTAGATACCAGGTGGACTGATTAGTATCGGAGAACAGCTACACTGAGATAATAGTGACGTCACACTAGATACCAGGTGGACTGATTAGTATTGGATAACAGCTACACTGAGATAAAAGTGTGACACTAGATACCAGGTGGACTGAGATAGAACAGCAGAGATAATAGTGACTGATTTAGTATCGGAGAACAGCTACACTGAGATAAAAGTGACGTCACACTAGATACCAGGTGGACTGATTAGTATCGGAGAACAGCTACACTGAGATATTAGTGACGTCACACTAGATACCAGGTGGACTGATTAGTATCGGAGAACAGCTACACTGAGATAATAGTGACGTCACACTAGATACCAGGTGGACTGATTAGTATTGGATAACAGCTACACTGAGATATTAGTGACGTCACACTAGATACCAGGTGGACTGATTAGTATCGGATAACAGCTACACTGAGATAATAGTGACGTCACAATAGATACCAGGTGGACTGATTAGTATCGGAGAACAGCTACACTGAGATATTAGTGACGTCACACTAGATACCAGGTGGACTGATTAGTATCGGAGAACAGCTACACTGAGATAATAGTGACGTCACACTAGATACCAGGTGGACTGATTAGTATCGGAGAACAGCTACACTGAGATAATAGTGACGTCACACTAGATACTAGGTGGACTGATTAGTATCGGAGAACAGCTACACTGAGATATTAGTAACGTCACACTAGATACCAGGTGGACTGATTAGTATCGGATAACAGCTACACTGAGATAATAGTGACGTCACACTAGATACCAGGTGGACTGATTAGTATCGGAGAACAGCTACACTGAGATATTAGTGACGTCACACTAGATACCAGGTGGACTGATTAGTATCGGATAACAGCTACACTGAGATAATAGTGACGTCACACTAGATACCAGGTGGACTGATTAGTATCGGAGAACAGCTACACTGAGATAATAGTGACCTCACACTAGATACCAGGTGGACTGATTAGTATCGGAGAACAGCTACACTGAGATAATAGTGACCTCACACTAGATACCAGGTGGACTGATTAGTATCGGAGAACAGCTACACTGAGATAATAGTGACGTCACACTAGATACTAGGTGGACTGATTAGTATCGGAGAACAGCTACACTGAGATAATAGTGACGTCACACTAGATACCAGGTGGACTGATTAGTATTGCCTCCAAGTTCTAGACTGGGATCTAAAGTATCTATGTTTCAGGTTGTTACCGTTGGTATAACTAAGCTATTTAAGATGTTTGTAAAAATGCCTTTTTGCTGTTACATAAGTATGGAGGTTAATCTGAATTTATTTATTCCAAATAAATCAATATTTTATCAAAGTGTGGCTGACATGCTGTTCGTTTGGAGTGAAAATAAAACCCAAGGCACAAATGCTCCTAATTTCCCATCTGCTACATTGAATAATGCTGCTATACATCAATGTGCTGTTCTATGAGGACATTTAAGCACAGCTACTGTTGGCTTTAGCTACAGAACATTCTTCAGGCCTATCCTCAGTAAAAGCTCTGTGTCAATAACATTCCTGCCATTCATAAAGTATAAGTCTTACTGGAAAAAAATCTATCTTGAATTGTATAACATGGTGCTGCCCTGATACTTGAGCCCAGCAAAGTTGAAAGTCCTAGAGCTAATCCAGGCATTTATTTCCAGTAGGGTTGACTACTGTAATGGGCTCTTAACTGGACTTCCCAAAAACACTGTAAAACAGCTGCAGCTCATTCAGAATGCTGCTGCTAGAATGTTAACAAAAACTAAGAGAACAGAACACATCACGCCGGTTCCTAAATCTTTGCACTGGCTTCCAGTCAGTTACATAATAGATTTTAAAGTTTTTCTAGTAGTCTATAAATCTCTGAACGGACTGGGCCCTGAATACATTTCTGATATGTTTGAGGATTATAAACCAAGCAGGGCACTCAGATCACTGAACTCAGGACAGCTAGTGGAGCCCAGAGTCAAAACTAAACATGGTGAAGCTGTATTCAGCAGTAACGCTGCATGCTACTGGAATAAATTACCAGAAGATCTTAGATGTGCCCCAAATGTATCCATTTTAAAGCCAGGCTAAAAAACATTTCTCTTTTCACAAGCATATTACTGAGCGCTTAAACTTTATCACACTGTTAAGTCTATTTTTCTATTATATTTGTCCTCTTTAAAGCACATTGAATTGCGCTATAATGAATTGTGCTATATGAATAATCTTGCTTGCTTGCTAGAGAATTTGTCTCACTGCTGAGGACTTCCTACAATTGATGACATGTATCTGCTGTTCTCTCTGGCAGTGGAAATCGCTATTGACACAGGGCAAAAGAAAGGAAAGAGGCCACTGTTATTGACTCACCTTGTTCAGGGTAAAAACAAACAAGAGCCCTGTACTTTATCACTTGGCTGTATTCCAAGTTCTGTAGTATAATTTAGTCATAGTTCTTCACATATTTGTGCATTTACATGAACATTACAACGGTCTTCTTTTTAGTAATGTCTTTTCATCAACTTCTATCCGTGCTTTTCAACACAGACACCTTGTAAGTCAGTATACTGAAACCTCTTTCTTCAAGAGCAAACAGTTTTGAGAATCAAGATCGGCAGTGTTTCTAACCAACCATTTCTCTATTTTGGTCATCCAAGTGGATGACTTTTAGACAGAATCATCCATTTTATCACACTATGTTGCACTTGACGTTTTTCTCAGAAAAAAGTGCTATCCTCTCCTCAAGTCATGGAATCTCACAAGCATCAGACAAACCTGAAGACCAAAACTCAATACACAAACGATATACCACCCAAAAGCATACTGTGCTCAGTTCATACTGTACTCAGTTCATACTGTATGTGTAAGTACGTCTATTTACACTGGTACCGGGTATTCCTCAGGACTAGGTCTCAGGACTAGGTCTCAGGGCTAGGTCTCAGGACTAGGTCTCAGGACTAGGTCTCAGGACTAGGTCTCAGGGCTAGGTCTCAGGACTAGGTCTCAGGGCTAGGTCTCAGGACTAGGTCTCAGGACCTTCCCTGGGTCGTGTTCATCATGATATTCGGGAGCGCATTCCGTCTCTTTCTCCAAGGTCCCAGGTCGCGGGCATACCTCTTGATCTGCCGGAACCACTGTTGCGTGCGGGATTTGTCCAAGGCCCTGAAAACGAAGGCCTCCTTCCGTATGTCCAATACCTCAAAGGTGTCCTCACAGTCGGGGTCTGCGGACACCACGCAGTTCGCCAGGCGGATGGGGTCCCTGAGCACAGTGAACTTCCCGCTGCTCTTGTCCTTGATGAGCACCAACACACCGTCCCAAACACCGTGCTCCTGCTGCTCCACCTTGCCCCCATCATCCGTCAGAAACAGCCCCTCCCCTGGGCGCTGCGTTCGCACCATCAGGAGGCTCTGGACATTCTGGAACTTTAAGCCTTTGCTGCCCTTTTTAACCCACTGTCCATCGGTGGGCTGGGAGAGCTGGAGGGGCCCCTCCATGACGAAACGTGTGTTCTCCCTGGCCCAGCCCACCGTCTTCATGGACATTTCCCGCATCTCGATGTTGATGACCTCGCGGTTCTTGCGGCTGTCACGACGGAATGAGCGCAGTGACCAGGTTAGGGTTCCTTCCTGCTTTGTCTTCATGTTGATGTGTTCCAGGTGAGACTCCACGCGGCTCTTGGCCTCGCGTAGCCGGGCGTGATCCGGATGGCACTCTGTGGTGGACTTGCTGATACGACTCAGGAGAAGGGGGTACTTTGTGACTCTCTGGAGGGGCGCCATGAGGAAGGAGCGTAAGTTCATACGACGCAGAGCCGTGTTGTCGTTCTGGGACACGTCCAGGAAGATCCTGAGAGGGAGAAGTCAAAAATACTGATAATAACTTAGAATTTCATTACATTTGGTAGGCTATAGTCTCAAATCAAAACAGAGGGAAACAACAACACATTGTTCGATTTTCAAACATTTCCTACTTGACTACAGAGCAAGGAAGTGTGCAGGCCATATTGTTAGACAAAAATATTTTTAGGCAGACGGACAGTTTAGGTCAAAATTGACAAATGTATTGCACCACACATTAACCGTTTGTTTTCCAGTAATGTGGAGCTTAGCAACCAGCCATCTGCCCCAGACCACAACCACATTAAGAGACCTCTAAACTGTCAACAAAAATTCTGCATTACATTACACCTAAACTCAACTTTATTTATATTTTGTGTACTCTACCCTATTCGTTGAAAGTTATGTATGTGAACTTTCAATTTAGATCATATTTCTAAAAATCTTTAAGAATCCTAAGAGAAAACATATTGCGTGAAAAACTATAAAGACTTCGACACTGTTCTCGAAATAGGAATACTTATGAATTATTGTTTACTTATCTGTTTCATTAAGAATTACACAGCCACAGTCTAGTGGGAACCTGGGATTAGTGTACTTTTCTTTTTTCAATGGTGGATAAGATCAAGGTATTTATACTTCTAAAAATTGTTAAACAATTAAGGTGATATTTGGTCTAAGAACAGTTTATGCTGTTGTATATTGTCCATATACTACATTATATATTGTCCATATACTACATTATATATTGTCCATAAACTACATTATATATTATCCATATACTACATTATATAATGTCCATACACTACATTATATATTGTTCATATACTACATTATATATTGTCTATATACCAGAGGTGTGGACTCGAGTCATGTGACTTGGACTCGAGTCAGACTCGAGTCATGAATTTGATGACTTCAGACTCGACTCGACAAAATGTACAAAGACTTGCAACTCGACTTGGACTTGAACATCAATGACTCGTGACTTCACTTGGACTTGCGCCTTTTGACTCTAGAAGACTTGCTACTTCCCATGAAAACTGGGGAAGAAAATGTTCACACGGCCGCGCCGCTCACAGTTTATCTGCATCTGTGAAAAAAATGCTTGCAGAGAGCACGCCCGCTGCCTGCACGACATCCAATCACTGTAGTCCCACGTTGTTTTGATTCGACATCCAATCACTGTAGTCCCACGTTGTTTTGATTCGACATCCAATCACTGTAGTCCCACGTTGTTTTGATTGGACAGCATCTAAGCAGGCACATTGCAAGACAACTAATGAAGCGCAAAGCAACAACGCGCCAGTTGGCAAAATGATACCGAAGATAGTTTCGTTTGGCTATAAAAACTACGAGGTAGTCGACAAAAAAAGAGTTGCAATTTGCAAAACATGCGGGTCGAAGATTACAGACGGAGCTGCGCACGGGCACGCTCACACGCACACACACACACACACGTCTCAATGGAGTCATTCCAATTATATTATCAGGTTGGTCCATTTTTCCAGAAGTGATCATTTTGAGGAGTGAGGATTTTATTAATGACATGTTTAAAAAAGTTCAGGCTAAAAGGACCCATGTCTATTTGAAAGTTAAACTGTTTTGCAATATGAGGTTAGGGCTGGACAATAATTCAATATCAATATATATCGCGGTAAAAAAAATCAATAACGGTGATATGATTTCTAAACACATTTTCGATATTTCAATATTTTTGCTGATCTCCAACACGGCAAGTTTAAGCTACAAAATGAGCGCCCATGACCGCAATTCAAACGTGACTGAACGAGCTTCCATAAGTGAGGAGAAAGCAGACAGTTGATATGAGAGGAAAGACTAATTCAGTGGTATGGAAGTGGTTCAGCTTTCTGAGATCTGATAAACTTCAGGTTTCAGCGTGATGCTAAATATGCCGGAGAATGAGAGGCTCAAAAGCGCATAAAGCCAACATAGGAGCTTGGATCTTCCGCGTTGACTGGCCCATGACGTCATGATGGACATGCGCTTTTGAGCACTCTCATTCTCCGAGCATGTTGCGACATGCGCATTCATGAGCTTCTCTGTCGTGTCTCTTAATTCCACGGTCACGTAGCGAACTCATGAACTCACCTCTTCATTGTCTAACATGTTCACTAACTTTAAACGATATGTTTATAAGAACAAGTTTTGTTGCAGGAAGTTTTGTGTAAAGAATAATATAATCAGCCTATGTTATTGTTTAAAGTTAAATATATTAATAAGGTCAGTCTCAGAGTCAAATTGCTTATTTGACTTTTCTTGTTTGTATAAAGGTTAAAATCAAATAAAAGGTGAACTTTAATTTATTTGTACCGTTTTATTTCTCAAATATTATTTAGTTTTATAGGAGGAGGCTCAAAAGACTTGGCAAATGTATTTTTCAGAAGATTGTATACAGACCTCCATTGTGGGTGTTCATGGCATTTTTTCTGAGGCTTTTATATTGTTCATATCGATATCGGAATAATGTCGTATCGACCGAAATTAAGAAATATATCGTGATATAAAATTTTTCCATATCTTCCAGCCCTAAGGTCAATACAATACAGGACTGAAGTTGCTGTGCATTGTTCTAGTGCAATATGCTGTTGAAATACAAGCATTTTTTGTAAAATTAAATTTTCAGTTTTTTACTGTATTAATGTCATTGTATAAAAAGAGGTTTAAATAAATACAAATCTTACAGACATACATGATTTGTATAAATTCTGTGGTAAGATGACTTGAAATGACTCGAAACTAAAATGGTAGGACTTTGGACTCGACTTGAGACTTGTTGGCTTTGACTTGTGACTCGACTCGGGACTTGCCTCATCTTTGACTCGACTTGACTCGGGACTCGAGGGCAAAGACTTGGGACTTACTTGTGACTTGCATAACAATGACTTTGTCCCACCTCTGCTATATACTACATTGTATAGTGTCCATACACTACATAATTTATTGTCCATATACTACATGATATAATGTACATACACTACATTATATATTGTTCATATACTACATTATATATTGTCCATATATTACATTATTAAGTATATTGTCCAAATACTACATTGTATATTGTCCATATACGACATTATATAATGTTCATATACTACATTATATATTGTCCATTAACTACATTATATATTGTCCATATACTACATTATCTATTGTCCATATACTACATTATATAATGTCCATATACTACATTATCTATTGTCCATATACTACATGCTACAGTATATTGTCCATATACTACATTATACATTGTTCATATACTACATTATATAATGTCCACATAATACATTGTATATTGTCTATATACTACATTATCTATTGTCCATATATTACATTACATAATGTCCATACACTACGTTATATATTGTTCATATACTACATAATGTATTGTCCATATACTACATGATATAATGTCCATATACTACATTATATATTGTCCATATACTACATTATATAATGTCCATACACTACATTATATATTGTCCATACACTACGTTATTTAATGTCCATACACTACGTAATATATTGTCCATATACTATGTTATATATTGTCCATATACTACATTGTATATTGTCCATATACAACATTATATAATGTTCATATACTACATTATATATTGTCCATATTCTACATTATATATTGTCCATATACTACATTATATATTGTCCATATACTACATTATAAATTGTCCATATACTACATTATATATTGTCCATCAACTACATTATATATTGTCCATATACTACATTATATGTTATCCATACACTATGTTATATAATGTCCATACACTACGTTATACAGTCCCTGACAAAAGTCTTGTCGCTTATCTATTTTCTAGAAACACCTGCTATTAACCAGACTTTTAATTAATCAATTGGTGTTAGAAATAGCTCATATAAAAAGCTAAAACGTTCCCAAATGATGTTTAATGCACAGAAATGAATTAGTTTCACTGAAAAAATATGTATCATTTAATCAAGACAGAAAGGTCAAATTTTGGCAAGACAAAAGTTTTGTCGCCTATACAGAAATTGAACACATTTACTGCAAATACAAAAATATGTCAGCAAATTAAGTAGTGGTGCTGTGAGGTCCAAATTGAATATCTTGTATGACTTCCATGAGCTTGAAGGACTGCATCCATGCGGTTTGGCAAGGATGCATACAATTTATTGATGAAGTCATCAGGAATAGCAAAGAAAGCAGTCTTGCATGCCTCCCAGAGTTCATCAATATACTTTGGTTTCGTCTTCCATGCTTCCTCTTTCATCCTACCCCACATATGCTCAATGATGTTTATGTCTGGTGACTGGGCTGGCCAATCCTGGAGCATCTTGATCTTCTTCACCTTGAGGAACTTTGATGTGGAGATGGAAGTATGTGATGGTGCAACATCCTGCTGCAGAATTTGTCCTATTTTATGGATGGGAATATAAGAGGTAGCTAAGATTTCTTGGTATTTTAGACTATTGATGTTGCCTTCCACCCTGCAGATCTCTTGCACACCCCCATACTGGAAGTAACCCCAGACCATGATTTTTCCGCCACCAAAATTGTTTTCTGGGTGAATCTCGGATCCATGCGGGCTCCAGTAGGTGTCCTGCAATATTTGCGGTGACTGTGGTGTAATTCAACAGAAGATTCATCTGAAAAATCCACCTTCTTCCACTTTTCCAGCGTCCATCCTTTTACGAGGCTGTGGGCATTGGAAATGCAACACGGTTTTTCAATTGTCTTTTGTTTAGGGCTGGCTTCTGGGCACTGATTCGACCATGGAGGCCATTTTGAGACAGAATCCGACAAACTGTTCTGGTTGAAACAGGGACTTCAGGTGACCAGGTCTCATGGAGCTCTGCTGCAGTGGAAAATGGGCTGGCCTTGGATTTTCGAGCCAACAAACGATCCTCTCCAGCAGTTGTCTTGAGGGGTCTGCCTGACCTGGGCTTGTCAAAAACGTCTCCAGTGTCTTCAGATGTTTTTTTTATCCTCTGTACTTGACGCTGAGACACATTGAAGGTGTCTGCCACATCAGCAGTGGATCTGGTCTTCAGCCTCTTGATAATCAAAACTTTAGTCTCAGGGTGAATCTTAGGCATGTTTGCAGAGGTCTAGTTGCAGTTGATGTGAAGGTCTAGTGTACTGGGGTTGTTTTTATACACACCTGAGACCTAATTGATCCATTATTAGTCACAGGTGAAGCTCATATGACAAGGCGACAACACTTATGTCTTTGCAAAAATTGACTCAATGGGCTTTACCAAGCTGTGAATATTAGAATACTTTTTGACAGTTTAATTTTGCACTGAAACATTATTACAAAAGCTGTTGGGATTAAAATGAGCCATTTCTTGTAAAAACATCTTGATTAGAAATATATTTCAGCGGCACTTCAGGTCAATTTGTACACAAGCGACAAGACTTTTGTCAGGGACTGTATATTGTCCATATTCTACGTTATATATTGTTAATATACTACATTATATATTGTCCATATACTACATAATATATTGTCCATATACTACATTATATATTGTCCATACACTACGTTATATAATGTCCATACAATACGTTATATATTGTCCATATACTACGTTATATATTGTTCATATACTACGTTATATATTGTCCATATACTACATAATATAATGTCCATACACTACATTATCTATTGTCCATATACTAAATTATATAATGTCCATACACTACATTATATATTGTTCATATAGTAAATTATATATTGTCCATATACTACATTATATATTGTCCATACACTACATTATCTATTGTCCATATACTACATTATATAATGTCCATACACTACATTATACATTGTTCATATACTACATTATACAGTATATTGTCCATATACTACATTGTCTATTGTCCATATACTACATTATATAATGTCCATATACTACATTGTATATTGTCCATATACTACATTATCTATTGTCCATATACTACATTATATAA
>CM055731.1:157534-273513 GCA_029465975.1 Dallia pectoralis
TGGGTGACATATGCATGATATACAACATGACAGTGGGTGACATATGCATGATATACAACATGACAGTGGGTGACATATGCATGATATACAAGATGACAGTGGGTGACATATGCATGATATACAACATGACAGTGGGTGACATATGCATAATATACAACATGACAGTGGGTGACATATGCATGATATACAACATGACAGTGGGTGACATATGCATGATATACAACATGACAGTGGGTGACATATGCATGATATACAACATGACAGTGGGTGACATATGCATGATATACAACATGACAGTGGGTGACATATGCATGACATACAACATAAAAAGTGGGCGACATATGCATGACATACAACATGACAGTGAGCGACATATGCATGATATACAACATGACAGTGGGTGACATATGCATGATATACAACATGACAGTAGGTGACATATGCATGACATACAACATGACAGTGGGCGACATATGCATGACATACACCATGACAGTGGGTGACATATGCATGACATACAACATGACAGTGGGTGACATATGCATGATATACAACATGACAGTGGGTGACATATGCATGATATACAACATGACAGTGGTGACATATGCATGACATACAACATAAAAAGTGGGCAACATATGCATGACATACAACATGACAGTGGGTAACATCTGCATGATATACAACATGACAGTAGGTGACATATGCATAACATACAACATGACAGTGGGCGACATATGCATGACATACAACATGACAGTGGGTGACATATGCATGATATACAACAAGACAGTGGGTGACATATGCATGATATACAACATGACAGTGGGAGAAATATGCATGACATACAACATGACAGTGGGCGACATATGCATGACATACAATATGACAGTGGGTAACATATGCATGACATACACCATGACAGTGGGTGACATATGCGTGATATACAACATGACAGTGGGTGACATATGCATGATATACAACATGACAGTGGGTGACATATGCATGACATACAACATGACAGTGGGTGACATATGCATGACATACAACATGACAGTGGGTGACATATGCATGATATACAACATGACAGTGGTGACATATGCATGACATACAACATGACAGTGGGTGACATATGCATGACATACAACATGACAGTGGGTGACATATGCATGACATACAACATGACAGTGGGTGACATATGCATGATATACAACATGACAGTGGGTGACATATGCATGACATACAACATGACAGTGGGTAACATATGCATGACATACAACATGACAGTGGGTGACATATGCATGACAAACAACATGACAGTGGGTAACATCTGCATGATATACAAAATGGCAGTGGGTGACATATGCATGACATACAACAAGACAGTGGGCGACATATGCATGACATACAACATGACATTGGGTGACATATGCATGACATACAACATGACAGTGGGTGACATATGCATGACATACAACATGACAGTGGGCGACATATGCATGACATACAACATGACATTGGGTGACATATGCATGACATACAACATGACAGTGGGTGACATATGCATGACATACAACATGACAGTGGGTGACATATGCATGATATACAACATGACAGTGGGTGACATATGCATGATATACAACATGACAGTGGGTGACATATGCATGATATACAACATGACAGTGGGTGACATATGCATGATATACAACATGACAGTGGGTGACATATGCATGACATACAACATAAAAAGTGGGCGACATATGCATGACATACAACATGACAGTGGGTGACATATGCATGACAAACAACATGACAGTGGGTAACATCTGCATGATATACAACATGACAGTAGGTGACATATGCATGACATACAACATGACAGTGGGCGACATATGCATGACATACACCATGACAGTGGGTGACATATGCATGATATACAAGAAGACAGTGGGTGACATATGCATGACATACAACATGACAGTGGGTGACATATGCATGACATACAACATGAAAGTGGGCGATATATGCATGACATACAACATGACAGTGGGTGACATATGCATGACAAACAACATGACAGTGGGTAACATCTGCATGATATACAACATGACAGTGGGTGACATATGCATGACATACAACATGACAGTGAGCGACATATGCATGATATACAACATGACAGTGGGTGACATATGCATGACATTCACCATGACAGTGGGTGACATATGCATGATATACAACATGACAGTGGTGACATATGCATGACATACAACATAAAAAGTGGGCAACATATGCATGACATACAACATGACAGTGGGTAACATCTGCATGATATACAACATGACAGTAGGTGACATATGCATGACATACAACATGACAGTGGGCGACATATGCATGACATACAACATGACAGTGGGTGACATATGCATGATATACAACATGACAGTGGGAGAAATATGCATGACATACAACATGACAGTGGGCGACATATGCATGACATACAATATGACAGTGGGTAACATATGCATGACATACACCATGACAGTGGGTGACATATGCGTGATATACAACATGACAGTGGGTGACATATGCATGATATACAACATGACAGTGGGTGACATATGCATGACATACAACATGACAGTGGGTGACATATGCATGACATACAACATGACAGTGGGTGACATATGCATGATATACAACATGACAGTGGGTGACATATGCATGACATACAACATGACAGTGGGTGACATATGCATGACATACAACATGACAGTGGGTGACATATGCATGATATACAACATGACAGTGGGTGACATATGCATGACATACAACATGACAGTGGGTAACATATGCATGACATACAACATGACAGTGGGTGACATATGCATGACAAACAACATGACAGTGGGTAACATCTGCATGATATACAAAATGGCAGTGGGTGACATATGCATGACATACAACAAGACAGTGGGCGACATATGCATGACATACAACATGACATTGGGTGACATATGCATGACATACAACATGACAGTGGGTGACATATGCATGACATACAACATGACAGTGGGTGACATATGCATGACATACAACATGACAGTGGGTGACATATGCATGACATACGACATGACAGTGGGTGACATATGCATGACATACGACATGACAGTGACATATGCATGACATACAACATGACAGTGGGTGACATATGCATGACATACAACATGACAGTGGGTGACACATGCATGACATACAACATGACAGTGGGTGACATATGCATGACATACAACATGACAGTGGGTGACATATGCATGACATACAACATGACAGTGGGTGACATATGCATGACATACGACATGCCAGTGGGTGACATATGCATGATATACAACATGACAGTGGGTGACATATGCATGACATACGACATGACAGTGACATATGCATGACATACAACATGACAGTGGGTGACATATGCATGACATACAACATGACAGTGGGTGACACATGCATGACATACAACATGACAGTGGGTGAAAGTGAAGGGCACTGGGGCATGTTGTGATTTTCCACCCTGAGGGAGATGACTGGAAATATGCCATATAGCTCAGATTTAGGTGTCTTCAGAATAAAAAACATCTTGATTGGTTGCGGCTTTTAATGAATCTCAGTTGGCCACGACTGTAATTGAACACCACTGTCCTGCATGCATTTATTAAGTCAGAACATGCAACATTAATGATGGTTAACCCCAATGACTGGGCAACGAGCAAAAATCTCGGACAGAATATGAAACGTTTATCGTTCTCACCTGGTGTATCCTTCATACAACATACACGATGGAAAATCGTCTGTGGCCCAAAACGACCCTGGCTGATACGTGTTGGTGGGGTTCAAGGAAACATGACTAAAATGCACCAGCAGCTAGCAACAGACAGCTAGCAACAGACAGCTAGCAACAGACAGCTAGCAGCAAGGTAGTCGTGTTTCACACAGAAAGGATCGGAGGACAGACAGCAGAACGGCACAGAAACAGATTTTAGCCCACAGATGAATCGTAGAAGCCTGGTTAGTTACCACCATGGACCTGCTAGTTAATCTTCCCCGTCCACCGAGTCCTGTTCCCAGGCTGACACGGTCCTGTCCCCAGGCTGATACGGTCCTGTCCCCAGGCTCACACGGTCCTGTTCCCGTGCTGACACGGTCCTGTTCCCGGGCTGACACGGTCCTGTTCCCAGGCTGACACGGTCCTGTTCCCAGTCTCACACAGTCCTGTTCCCAGTCTCACACAGTCCTGTTCCCAGGCTGACACGGTCCTGTCTCCAGGCTGACATGGTCCTGTCCCCAGGCTGACACGGTCCTGTCCCCAGGCTGACACGGTCCTGTCCCCGGGCTGACACGGTCCTGTTCCCGGGCTGACAGGGTCCTGTCCCCAGGCTGACACGGTCCTGTTCCCGGGCTGACACGGTCCTGTTCCCGGGCTGACACGTTCCTGTCCCCAGGCTGACACGGTCCTGTTTCAGGGCTGAGACGGTCCTGTTCCCAGGCTGACACGGTCCTGTTCCCTGTCTCACACAGTCTTGTCCCCAGACTCACACAGTCCTGTCCCCAGGCTGACACGGTCCTGTTCCCAGGCTGACACGGTCCTGTCCCCAGGCTGACACGGTCCTGTCCCCAGGCTGACACGGTGCTGTTCCCAGGCTGACACGGTCCTGTTCCCAGGCTGACACGGTCCTGTCCCCAGGCTGACACGGTCCTGTTCCCAAGCTGACACGGTCCTGTCCCCAGGCTGACACGGTCCTGTTCCCAGACTGACACGGTCCTGTTCCCGGGCTGAGACCTTGAGGATGCAGCTTCATGCTCGTCAGGGGCTCATCACAGACCTCTGTTAGCCTGAATGTGTGTGTGTGTGTATAGATATGTGTGCACAACCTGCCTGGATACAGAGCCCTCCTGTTCTGTTTCCGCCTTAACCATCTTCCCAAGTCCCAGTTTGTGTGTGTGTGTGTGTGTGTGTGTTTGTGTGTGTGTGTGTGTGTCTGTGTGTGTGTGTGTTTGTGTGTGTGCGTGTGTGTGTGTGTGTGCACACCGCAATCCTCGAAATATTGAACGAAAGAGAGAGGAGGGAGACGAAGAGAGTGAGCGATAGAGGGAGATTATTCTTACACATTCTGCAGCCAGTTCCTCTGCTGATGCAGGCTTGTCGCAAGCCTCCGCTCCGCAGGCCGCCGCGGTTGTCATGGAGATGGCAAAGGATTGACAGTCTGGCGGGGGAGCGGTGATGTCAGTGCCGTCGTCCTGGTCACTTAACAGCCTGATGGGGGCCTCCACCGCTGAAATCTCTGCACTGCAGCTGGAGAAGGGGGAGAGACAGAAGGGGGGGAGACAGAAGGAGAGAGACAAAGGTAGAGGAATAGAGAGGGTAGAGAGAGAGGATATAGAGAGAAGGTAGAGAAAGGAGGTAGAGAGAGGGGAGAGGGGCAGAGACAGTCACAGGAAAAGGGAAGGAGAAACATGGACAGAATGAAAGAGAAACAGAGACAGACAGAGGAACTGAGATGTGGCTGTTGGAGAACGCAGAACACCTGGCATCTCTATCCATCTCTACCTTCCGTATGGTGCAGTTGTCCCTCTCCTTTTTCCCTCTCTCCCCCCATCCTCTTGTCTTCTCCTCCCCTCCAGGGACTTCTCCCTCGCCTTTCCCCAGGGTAATTAGTTGCATCAATTTCCATTAACACCTGAATTCCTGAACCAAGCTGCACTGCATGAAGTAACATCCAGGATGACAGGACACTTCCTCTGTCGGTCTGCCGCTCTCTTTACACATAACATCTCTCCATCCTCATCTCTTATTCCTTTGTGTGCTCATGTTCCATGCATTTACCATGTGTGTGTGTGTGTGCGTTAAAGCCTGCTCCAAGCTATCCCCACACACAGCAAAGCACGAATGAGCAGACGCAGAACAGTCAGCACATAGTACGAGCTAGCTGTTGTAACACAAAGAACAGTCAGCACATAGTACGCTCTAGCTAACACGCAGAACAGTCAGCACATTGTACGAGCTAGCTGTTGTAACACGCAGAACAGTCAGCACATAGTACGAGCTAGCTGTTGTAACACGCAGAACAGTCAGCACATTGTACGAGCTAGCTGTTGTAACACGCAGAACAGTCAGCACATAGTACGAGCTAGCTGTTGTAACACGCAGAACAGTCAGCACATAGTACGAGCTAGCTGTTGTAACACGCAGAACAGTCAGCACATTGTACGAGCTAGCTGTTGTAACACGCAGAACAGTCAGCACATAGTACGAGCTAGCTGTTGTAACACGCAGAACAGTCAGCACATAGTACGAGCTAGCTGTTGTAACACGCAGAACAGTCAGCACATAGTACGAGCTAGCTGTTGTAACACGCAGAACAGTCAGCACATAGTACGAGCTAGCTGTTGTAACACGCAAAACAGTCAGCACATTGTACGAGCTAGCTGTTGTAACACGCAGAACAGTGAGCACATAGTATGAGCTAGCTAACACAAAGAACAGTCAGCACATAGTACGAGCTAGCTGTTGTAACACGCAGAACAGTCAGCACATAGTACGAGCTAGCTGTTGTAACACGCAGAACAGTCAGCACATAGTATGCGCTAGCTAACACGCAGAACAGTCAGCACATAGTACGAGCTAGCTGTTGTAACACGCAGAACAGTCAGCACATAGTATGCTCTAGCTAACACGCAGAACAGTCAGCACATAGTACAAGCTAGCTGTTGTAACACGCAGAACAGTCAGCACATAGTACGAGCTAGCTGTTGTAACATGCAGAACAGTCAGCACATAGTACGAGCTAGCTGTTGTAACACGCAGAACAGTCAGCACATAGTACGAGCTAGCTGTTGTAACACGCAAAACAGTCAGCACATTGTACGAGCTAGCTGTTGTAACACGCAGAACAGTGAGCACATAGTACGAGCTAGCTGTTGTAACACGCAGAACAGTCAGCACATAGTACGAGATAGCTGTTGAAACACGCAGAACAGTCACCACATAGTACGAGGTAGCTGTTGTAACACGCAGAATAGTCAGCACATAGTATGACCTAGCTAACACAAAGAACAGTCAGCACATAGTACGAGCTAGCTGTTGTAACACGAAGAACAGTCAGCACATAGTACGAGCTAGCTGTTGTAACACGCAGAACAGTCAGCACATAGTAATGAGCTAGCTCTTGTAACACGCAGAACAGTCAGCACATAGTATGAGCTAGCTGTTGTAACACGCAGAACAGTCAGCGTATAGTATGAGCTAGCTGTGGCAACACGCAGAACAGTCAGCACATAGTACGAGCTAGCTGTTGTAACACGCAGAACAGTCAGCACATAGTACGAGCTAGCTGTTGTAACACGCAGAACAGTCAGCACATAGTATGCGCTAGCTAACACGCAGAACAGTCAGCACATAGTACGAGCTAGCTGTTGTAACACGCAGAACAGTCAGCACATAGTATGCGCTAGCTAACACGCAGAACAGTCAGCACATAGTACAAGCTAGCTGTTGTAACACGCAGAACAGTCAGCACATAGTACGAGCTAGCTGTTGTAACATGCAGAACAGTCAGCACATAGTACGAGCTAGCTGTTGTAACACGCAGAACAGTCAGCACATAGTACAAGCTAGCTGTTGTAACACGCAGAACAGTCAGCACATAGTACGAGCTAGCTGTTGTAACACGCAGAACAGTCAGCACATAGTATGCGCTAGCTAACACGCAGAACAGTCAGCACATAGTACGAGCTAGCTGTTGTAACACGCAGAACAGTCAGCACATAGTATGCGCTAGCTAACACGCAGAACAGTCAGCACATAGTACAAGCTAGCTGTTGTAACACGCAGAACAGTCAGCACATAGTACGAGCTAGCTGTTGTAACATGCAGAACAGTCAGCACATAGTACGAGCTAGCTGTTGTAACACGCAGAACAGTCAGCACATAGTACAAGCTAGCTGTTGTAACACGCAGAACAGTCAGCACATAGTACGAGCTAGCTGTTGTAACACGCAGAACAGTCAGCACATAGTACGAGCTAGCTGTTGTAACACGCAGAACAGTCAGCACATAGTACGAGCTAGCTGTTGAAACACGCAGAACAGTCAGCACATAGTACGAGCTAGCTGTTGTAACACGCAGAACAGTCAGCACATAGTACGAGCTAGCTGTTGTAACACGCAGAACAGTCAGCACATAGTACGAGCTAGCTGTTGTAACACGCAGAACAGTCAGCACATAGTACGAGCTAGCTGTTGTAACACGCAGAACAGTCAGCACATAGTACGAGCTAGCTGTTGTAACACGCAGAACAGTCAGCACATAGTACGAGCTAGCTGTTGTAACACGCAGAACAGTCAGCACATAGTACGAGCTAGCTGTTGTAACACGCAGAACAGTCAGCACATAGTACGAGCTAGCTGTTGTAACACGCAGAACAGTCAGCACATAGTACGAGCTAGCTGTTGAAACACGCAGAACAGTCAGCACATAGTACGAGCTAGCTGTTGAAACACGCAGAACAGTCAGCACATAGTACGAGCTAGCTGTTGTAACACGCAGAACAGTCAGCACATAGTACGAGCTAGCTGTTGTAACACGCAGAACAGTCAGCACATAGTACGAGCTAGCTGTTGTAACACGCAGAACAGTCAGCACATAGTACGAGCTAGCTGTTGTAACACGCAGAACAGTCAGCACATAGTACGAGCTAGCTGTTGTAACACGCAGAACAGTCAGCACATAGTACGAGCTAGCTGTTGTAACACGCAGAACAGTCAGCACATAGTACGAGCTAGCTGTTGTAACACGCAGAACAGTCAGCACATAGTACGAGCTAGCTGTTGTAACACGCAGAACAGTCAGCACATAGTACGAGCTAGCTGTTGTAACACGCAGAACAGTCAGCATATAGTACGAGCTAGCTAACACTCAATAACTGAATGTAACCCATAGAAACATAACACACAATAACTGAATGTAACCCATAGAAACATAACACACAATAACTGAATGTAACCCATAGAAACATAACACACAATAACTGAATGTAACCCATAGAAACATAACACACAATAACTGAATGTAACCCATAGAAACATAACACACAATAACTGAATGTAACCCATAGAAACATAACACACAATAACTGAATGTAACCCATAGAAACATAACACACAATAACTGAATGTAACCCATAGAAACATAACACGCAAAGACTAAATGTAACCCATAGAAACATAACACACAATAACTGAATGTAACCCATAGAAACATAACACACAATAACTGAATGTAACCCATAGAAACATAACACGCAATGACTGAATGTAACCCATAGAAACATAACACGCAATGACTGAATGTAACCCATAGAAACATAACACACAATAACTGAATGTAACCCATAGAAACATAACATAAAATTGCTGGGCGCCTTTTTGCTATTAGAAACTGGTTACTAATTTGTCTCATGACTCACAGGTTTTCGGCCTTTTTGCCTTCTGAGTTTGAACCAACAAGTTACTTGTTCATAATATATGATCCAATATTCATACATAACTGTTAATGTATTGATGTTATAAAACCAAACCAAAGCAAACAGCTGTACGATAAGCTGTAGTTACAAATGTTATGCGGTTAATAAATTCCTACTTGGAGACCCATCAAGTTCACACTAAAGTATAACAAATGGGAACAGCATTTATATTGCCTGGTGAAAAAGCCATCAGACTTGGCACAGTTCAATGGTTACTGTGATGGTTATTCTGTTTGAAACACAGAGGTGCACTAATACAAAGACCATTTAGTGGAGCCACGAGTCTCAGCCTGGTAACACGTATTACCTTGCATAACTTGCATAAACATAAAACAATCTTTCCAGATGTATAATCATATAGAAAGCCTACAGATAAGAACTCATGTTAAAATATATATTGTATTACGCTGTATATTATATGTGGCAAAAATATGATTATACTGTTTTAACTGTCTAATATTAATTCACTTTGGAAAAACCACTTTTTGTAAATATTTGTAAACAGGGAGATGATTTACTACAAAATCTGTGTGCTATGAAAGAGATACAGGAATGCCCATTGATTGGAAGAGAGGGGGTACAGGGATATCTACTGGATGAGAGGAGACAGGGATATCTACTGGATGGATGAGAGGAGACAGGGATATCTACTGGATGAGAGGAGACCGTGATATCTACTGGATGGATGAGAGGAGACAGGGATATCTACTGGATGGATGAGAGGAGACAGGGATATCTACTGGATGGATGAGAGGAGACAGTGATATCTACTGGATTAGAGGAGACAGGGATATCTACTGGATGGATGAGAGGAGACAGGGATATCTACTGGATGAGAGGAGACAGGGATATCTACTGGATGAGAGGAGACAGTGATATCTACTGGATGAGAGGAGACAGTGATATCTACTAGATGGATGAAATGGGGTACAGGGATATCTACTGGATTAGAGGAGACAGGGATATCTACTGGATTGATGAAATGGTGTACAGGATATCTACTAGATGGATGAAATGGGGTACAGGGATATCTACTGGGTTAGAGGAGACAGGGATATCTACTAGATGGATGAAATGGGGTACAAGGATATCTACTGGATAGATGAGAGGAGACAGTGATATCTACTGGATGGATGAGAGGAGACAGGGATATCTACTGGACTAGAGGAGACAGTGATATCTACTGGATGGATGAGAGGAGACAGGGATATCTACTGGATGAGAGGAGACAGTGATATCTACTCGATGGATGAGAGGAGACAGGGATATCTACTGGATGGATGAGAGGAGACAGGGATATCTACTGGATGGATGAGAGGAGACAGTGATATCTACTGGATGAGAGGAGACAGTGATATCTACTAGATAGATGAAATGGGGTACAGGGATATCTACTGGATGGATGAAATGGGGTACAGGGATATCTACTGGATGGATGAAAGAGAGGAGACAGGGATATCTACTGGATGGATGAGAGGAGACAGGGATATCTACTGGATGGATGAGAGGAGACAGGGATATCTACTGGATGAGAGGAGACAGGGATATCTACTGGATGAGAGGAGACAGTGATATCTACTAGATGGATGAAATGGGGTACAGGGATATCTACTGGATGGATGAAATGGGGTACAGGGATATCTACTGGATGGATGAGAGGAGACAGGGATATCTACTGGATGGATGAGAGGAGACAGGGATATCTACTGGATGGATGAGAGGAGACAGGGATATCTACTGGATGAGAGGAGACAGGGATATCTACTGGATGGATGAGAGGAGACAGGGATATCTACTGGATGGATGAGAGGAGACAGGGATATCTACTGGATGGATGAGAGGAGACAGTTATATCTACTAGATGGATTAGAGGAGACAGTGATATCTACTGGATGAGAGGAGACAGGGATATCTACTAGATGGATGAAATGGGGTACAGGGATATCTACTGGATGGTTGAGAGGAGACAGGGATATCTACTGGATGGATGAGAGGAGACAGGGATATCTACTGGATGAGAGGAGACAGGGATATCTACTGGATGGTTGAGAGGAGACAGGGATATCTACTGGATGGATGAGAGAAGACAGTGATATCTACTGGATAGATGAGAGGAGACAGGGATATCTACTGGATGGATGAGAGGAGACAGTGATATCTACTGGATGAGAGGAGACAGGGATATCTACTAGATGGATGAAATGGGGTACAGGGATATCTACTGGATGGTTGAGAGGAGACAGTGATATCTACTGGATGGATGGAATTGGGGTACAGGGATATCTACTAGATGGATGAGAGGAGACAGTGATATCTACTAGATGGATGAGAGGAGACAGGGATATCTACTGGATGAGAGGAGACAGGGATATCTACTGGATGAATCAAATTAAATTTGAGATCTTTAGATAACTAACGCTGTGGCCGGTTGGATTTGCATGGCACAATGAACCCAATAGAACAGATCTAAAAGATTAAACCGTCATTTGCCTGGTAATGCGGTAGGGATGGAGAAAAGGTTCAACCGAAAGGAAAAAACTCAAATTTGTCACTATGGAGAATAAGCACACCAACAACAGACTCCTCTACTAGCCAACCCTGTTAACTGTAACAGCTGTTTGCAACACGCTCAATACAAACACTATCACTAATGTGGCCTCTGCACACACCCACTTGTGCATATAAAAATATATACATTTTCGCAACAAACAGTTTGGCAACATTTGGTACACATCGCAAATGAACAATATACACATTACAGTTGTCTCTTTATATGACTACTTTGAATATGACAGCACATACCTCTTCTTGATGAGGTCCAAGGCTGAGCCTATTAAACCATCCTTCATGGAGTAGATCTTAGCTCCGTAACTGTCCAGGAGCAGAGCTGGGCAGCAGCTAGAGCCCTCAGAGCTCTCCTGGCGTGGAGGAAAGAACGGGACCTTCACAGTGAGCCCACCACTGGGTCCGCAGTCTTGGGCCTGGGTTTGGTCCTCTTTCCCCTCCCCCTGGGTCTGACTGGAGGCCTGGAGGGGAGAGCGAGGTGTGGGCCCAATACAGATAGCCACGGTGGAGATAGTGGTTTGAATACTGACTGTTGGCTTGGCAGAGGGGCCATGTGAGATAGCGGACACAGAGCTTGTAGGACTGGCCATGTAAAGTCGCTCCCCAGCCATCACGCTCCCCTCTACTCTTGTCAAATCTGGGTGATAGGAGAGGGGAGCCACAAGGGAGCTGTCCACCTGTGTGACCTGTTCATCGCCGCCTCCTCTCACCCCATTCCCCCTCTCAACCTCTGTCTCCCCCGAAGCGGCAGACTGACAATCTACCCGGTCTGACGGAACATTGTGCATCTCCCCGTCTCTGCTATGGTGTCTGACATCCCTCTGCCAACTTGTTGCCACGCTCTGCCTCATTCTCTTGAACTCCTGGAAGGTGGGGATGTGGAGTCGTTCTGCGGGGGGCTTCTCAGGATGACCTATGACCTCAGTGTTGCACCCAGTGATGGAAATGGACTCGGCTGTGTGGGACTTGGCCATCTGTGAGGTCACCGGGATGTCAGGAGAGGCATTGAGCGACAGATTGGGGCTGCTGTTTTGCCGCCGGAGCTGTAGACGCCTCAGGACTTCTCGTTTGATCTCCTCGGGGCTTGTGATGCGACGCACACACAGCTGTCTCCCGGTGTCCCTCTCTGAGCACCCTCCCAGAATGGCAGCGCCGGTGTGTGGGATCACATGAGGTCGAAGGGGTTTCTGGGGTTCGACTGACGCACGGGCACTGTGGAGGCGGAGCTTTTCCTTTAAGCCTTTCCTGGCATTGACGTTCAACCTCCAGTCGTCCACGCCAGGGAGCAGCCACTGGGGGAAGAGGGGGAGCTCCTTTTTTACTAGCCCCCCGAGAGCCCGTCTCCCCAAGCGCGGGTGGGGGTAGAAAGACAAGTTCTCTGAACCGAAGCCTTCCGGAGCCCCGTCATACCAGTGGCTGGTGGCGGTGCAGCGAAAGATTAACTCACTGTCCATACTGCCCCTGTAATGGGCGCTGTACGGGGAGGCGTAGAGGTCTGGCTCGGACACAGTATTGGTCCAGTTCAGGTTCTCCATGCTGCGGTAGAGTCGAGTCCCACCATCCGAGTTAACGCGCCCACAGGGTATCGGGTGATCTGGTCCCCTGCCTAAGCCTGACTCGAACACCAGCCCGCGCTCCGTCAGGGGGTACCGAACGCCATTGGTGGGGCAGTGGCGGAAACCAAGATTGGTTAGCAGGGCGTTGCTGTTAAAGCGAGGCGAGGCAAGGCATCGGCCAGTGCAGAGGGGGTAAGGGGGCGCGTTGTGATCTCTGAAGCCAGACAGGGGCCGTGGCAGGTCATTGAGGCATGGCTCCAGGTCCATGGCAGGGCCAGCAGTACATGGGTGGACTCCGGGGCCAAGGACGAGAGAGTCACATGGCGGGGGGGCGTTCACGTCCGGCATGGCTGCATCATGAACCACCTTGCTTCAGACTGAGGCTCCAGGAAACTAGACGAAAGAGACAAGACAGGCATTTAGGTGTTTATGGTCGCTGACAACATCTACGTTGCATCTGTACCAGAGTCTCACTTAAAGTAAGGAATATAACGTTTCTTGAGATAATGGTTTTAATAGCAACAGGAGATAAGAGTACCTGTGTTTAAAACATTTTTTAATACATTCAGTGTGACAGTTGAGCTCACTATGTGTTGATACTGGTTAGGACCTTGGGAACCATAGGAACTAGGACACTGAGACACGGGTCCGATCCACCATGAGAACTAGGATACTGAGACACGGGTCCGATCCACCATGAGAACTAGGACACTGAGACACCGGTCCGATCCACCATGAGAACTAGGACACTGAGACACCGGTCCGATCCACCATGAGAACTAGGACACTGAGACACCGGTCCGATCCACCATGAGAACTAGGACACTGAGACACCGGTCCGATCCACCATGAGAACTAGGACACTGAGACACGGGTTCGATCCATCATGGGAACTAGGACACTGAGACACCGTTCTGATCCACCATGAGAACTAGGACACTGAGACACCGGTCTGATCCACCATGTGAACTTGGACACTGGTCCGGTCCACATACTGGCATTGTCTCCAGTGTGTGGCTCCTGAATTTTTTTTTAAATAACGTTCATTTTTAAATTATTGGTTCTGCACCACTGATTAAAAAAGGCTGGGATGGAGAAAAAGAAAAAAGAGAGGAGGGAAATAGAATGAAGCTAAATGGGCAACAGTGAAAGACTGGACCTTAGTTGGCCTTCGGCACCCATTCTACTAATCAGTGTGGAGCTGCATAGAGACTACTCCCTCTTTGTCTCTGTCTTGGTTTCAATGTCTGTCTTTCTCGTTATCTCTCGTTAATTAGCATAATCAACTTCTTCGGGGGCTAGGGACATTTGTACAGTTAGCAAGATACTTTCAGCACTGTTTCGATACAAAATAACTCCTTTGTTATATCGACATCATTCACAGGTGCTCTCCTCTTTCGAATAAAACAACGAGGTTTTTCTACCCACTCTTCTCTCCTCTCTTAACTTTTGGCTCCAGACAAAATCTCGATGTCAGGTAATACCTGTATAAATATTCTTAACCCGACCAAGGTTAAAGAACGACTCCTGCTGTATTTCAATCTATCTTCTTAATTGGGGTTGATTGAGCAGCATGCCAAATCAAAGACTCTGTCTTTTATCTCTCAGTTCAAATGTATGCAGACGTGTGATTCTGCTCTGAAGGTGGTTGTCTGCCAATCATTCTTGGAAAATCAGCATTTGCTCCAAGTTGTGTGTGTCTTCACATGCTTGTTGTGTGTGTCTTCACATGTTAGATGTGTGTGTCTTCACATGTTTGTTGTGTGTGTCTTCACATGCTTGTTGTGTGTGTCTTCACATGTTAGATGTGTGTGTCTTCACATGCTTGTTGTGTGTGTCTTCACATGTTTGTTGTGTGTGTCTTCACATGCTTGTTGTGTGTGTCTTCACATGTTTGTTGTGTGTGTCTTCACATGCTTGTTGTGTGTGTCTTCACATGCTTGTTGTGTGTGTCTTCACATGTTTGTTGTGTGTGTCTTCACATGCTTGTTGTGTGTGTCTTCACATGTTAGATGTGTGTGTGTGTGTTCACATGCTTGTTGTGTGTGTCTTTACATGTTTGTTGTGTGTGTCTTCACATGCTTGTTGTGTGTGTCTTCACATGCTTGTTGTGTGTGTCTTCACATGTTTGTTGTGTGTGTCTTCATATGCTTGTTGTGTGTTTCTTCACATGCTTGTTGTGTGTGTCTTCACATGTTTGTTGTGTGTGTCTTCACATGCTTGTTGTGTGTGTCTTCACATGTTAGATGTGTGTGTCTTCACATGCTTGTTGTGTGTGTCTTCACATGCTTGTTGTGTGTGTCTTCACATGGTTGTTGTGTGTGTCTTCACATGTTTGTTGTGTGTGTCTTCACATGCTTGTTGTGTGTGTCTTCACATGTTTGTTGTGTGTGTCTTCACATGTTTGTTGTTGAGTACAAATTGAGTACATCTCTTACATTTTCTTTGCCATTAGGTGCCATTGTGAACTTCCAGTGACCAGTATGAGTGTGAGAGCGATAACACCAAATGTAACACACCTGCTCCCCATTCAAACCTGAGACCTTGTAACACCAACGAGTCACATGACACCGGGGAGAGAAAATGGCTAAATGGGCCCAATTTGCCCATTTTCAGTTAGGGGTGTATTTACTTTTGTTGCCAGCGGTATAGACATTATTGGCTGTGTGTTGAGTTATTGAGAGGACAGCAAATGTATACTGTTATACAAGCTGTACACTCACTACGTTACATTGCAGCAAAGTGTCTTCAGTGCTGTCACATGAAAAGATATAATCAAATATTTACAAAAATGTGAGGGGTGTACTCACTTATATTAAGGGGTGTACTCACTTATATCGAGGGGTGTACTCACTTATATCGAGGGGTGTACACACTTATATTAAGGGGTGTACTCACTTATATTGAGGGGTGTACTCACTTATATTGAGGGGTGTACTCACTTATATTGAGGGGTGTACTCACTTATATCGAGGGGTGTACTCACTTATATTAAGGGGTGTACTCACTTATATTAAGGGGTGTACTCACTTATATTGAGGGGTGTACTCACTTATATTGAGGGGTGTACTCACTTATATTAAGGGGTGACTCACTTATATTTAGGGGTGTACTCACTTATATTGAGGGGTGTACTCACTTATATTAAGGGGTGTACTCACTTATATTGAGGGGTGTACTCACTTATATTGAGGGGTGTACTCACTTAAATTTAGGGATGTACTCACTTATATTAAGGGGTGTACTCACTTATATTGAGGAGTGTATTCACTAATATTGAGGGGTGTACTCACTTATATTTAGGGGTGTACTCACTTATATTGAGGGGTGTACTCACTTATATTGAGGGCTGTACTCACTTATATTTAGGGGTGTACACACTTATATTGAGGGGTGTACTCACTTATATTGAGGAGTGTATTCACTTATATTGAGGGGTGTACTCACTTATATTTAGGGGTGTACTCACTTATATTTATGGATGTACTCACTTATATTGAGGGGTGTACTCACTTATATTGAGGGGTTTACTCACTTAGCAGACAGACAGGTACCTGTCTAGGGTACGTATATGGGCAGACAGCAGACAGACAGGTACCTGTCTAGGGTACATGTATGGGCTGACAGCAGACAGACGGATACCTGTCTAGGGTACGTATATGGGCAGACAGCAGACAGACAGGTACCTGTCTAGGGTACGTATATGGTCAGACAGCAGACAGACAGGTACCTGTCTAGGGTACATATATGGTCAGACAGCTGACAGACAGGTACCTGTCTAGGTTACGTATATGGGCAGACAGCAGACAGACAGGTACCTGTCTAGGGTACGTATATGGGCAGACAGCAGACAGACAGGTACCTGTCTAGGGTACATATATGGGCAGACAGCAGACAGACAGGTACCTGTCTAGGGTACGTATTTGGGCTGACAGCTGACAGACAGGTACCTGTCTAGGGTACATGTATGGGCTGACAGCTGACAGACAGGTACCTGTCTAGGGTACGTATATGGTCAGACAGCAGACAGACAGGTACCTGTCTAGGGTACGTATATGGGCTGACAGCAGACAGACAGGTACCTGTCTAGGGTACATGTATGGGCTGACAGCAGACAGACAGGTACCTGTCTTGGGTACATATATGGGCTGACAGCTGACAGACAGGTACCTGTCTAGGATACATATATGGGCAGACAGCAGACAGACAGGTACCTGTCTAGGGTACGTATATGGGCTGACAGCTGACAGACAGGTACCTGTCTAGGATACATATATGGGCAGACAGCAGACAGACAGGTACCTGTCTAGGATACATGTATGGGCAGACAGCAGACAGACAGGTACCTGTCTAGGGTACGTATATGGGCAGACAGCAGACAGACAGGTACCTGTCTAGGATACATGTATGGGCAGACAGCAGACAGACAGGTACCTGTCTAGGATACATGTATGGGCAGACAGCTGACAGACAGGTACCTGTCTAGGATACATATATGGGCAGACAGCAGACAGACAGGTACCTGTCTAGGGTACGTATATGGGCTGACAGCTGACAGACAGGTACCTGTCTAAGATACATATATGGGCAGACAGCACACAGACAGGTACCTGTCTAGGATACATGTATGGGCAGACAGCAGACAGACAGGTACCTGTCTAGGATACATATATGGGCAGACAGCAGACAGACAGGTACCTGTCTAGGGTACGTATATGGGCTGACAGCTGACAGACAGGTACCTGTCTAGGGTACATGTATGGGCTGACAGCTGACAGACAGGTACCTGTCTAGGATACATATATGGGCTGACAGCAGACAGACAGGTACCTGTCTAGGGTACGTATATGGGCTGACAGCTGACAGACAGGTACCTGTCTAAGATACATATATGGGCAGACAGCACACAGACAGGTACCTGTCTAGGATACATATATGGGCTGACAGCAGACAACTGACAGGCAGGGTTTCCTGCTCCTTTTCTGATTGAATTACAGCTCATCTTAAGACGCTAACCCATGGCAACCAGGCTTTTTTTAAGGGCCTTGACTCGCTCTCTGCTCCTACTGTCAGTGCCAATAACCAGGGCGTGTTTTATCTGCACTGGCTTCAGAGCAAATCTAACGTGTTGTGATCTGAAAAGGCAGTGGGTGTTTAAGCGGTTATTATGTGTTCTTGACAATGGTCAAGCTCACATATTGTAATCTCACATATATATTATTATATCACTTTTTGTCCACCCTATCTCCTCCCACAGTTTTTGCACTACATGGACAAAAAGGTGTCAATATGTGCGTCCCTAGCCCTATTTTGTTGCTATTGTTTTGTAGAAGGTTCCGTTGTGTAGTTTATGAAATATTAACGATATTGTCGCTAATTAATCCTCATTGAAATACATTGATAGAATGTTCAAAATTAGAGTGAGAGAGCCCCTCCAGCTGAAAATGTTGAGAACATTTAGATACTGCTGCTGCTGCTTAAGTTTCAAGTCTATACACACAACTGGCATATCAAAACTTTCAGCTATTTGCTGTCACTAACCATGTCTACATATTAGCCGTAACATAAATAGTTATTAAGTAATGCCCTTTTGTTTACAACTAGCGCCTCCCCATAGACAGCCATTGTAAGTTTTTGAATCTGCACTCTAGAAATCGACTTGCTAGTTAGTGATTTTTCGGTCGTTTGTAAATTGTGATAGCGCCTACATTTCTGAGGTTGCAGAAACATAATATACATTAAATTGTCGGCCATATTCTTAGGATTCTCATGATGTAATTGTGTAAACTGTACGACTTAAACTCTGGTTAGTAGAGCTGATAGAATACGACCATGCCTGAATCTATTCAACTGACATATATATTATTATTATTATTAAACTTAACTGTTAACTGGACATTGGCAGTTGATAGCAGTACACAGTTTACTACAGGTGGCAGCAAGCACACATCACAATTTCAGCAAAAATTGTAACCTCTAGTTTAAAAACTACGGTTTCAGAACACATTTGACTAACACGATGTGTTCTCAGAGTATACATCAGAGTATATGACAGAGTATATATCAGAGCATATATCAGAGTATATATCAGAGTATAAATCAGAGTATAAATCAGACTATAAATCAGAGCATATATCAGAGTATATATCAGAGTATGTATCAGAGTATAAATCATACTATAAATCAGAGTATATATCAGAGTATATATCAGAGTATATATCAGAGCATATATCAGAGCATATATCAGATTATATATCAGAGGGAATATCAGAGCGTATATCAGAGCGTATATCAGAGTATAAATCAGAGCATATATCAGAGCATATATCAGAGTATATATCAGATTATATATCAGAGGGAATATCAGAGCGTATATCAGAGCATATATCAGAGTCTAAATCAGAGCATATATCAGAGCATATATCAGAGTATATATCAGATTATATATCAGACTATAAATCAGAGCATATATCAGAGTATAAATCAGAGCATATATCAGATTATATATCAGAGGGAATATCAGAGCGTATATCAGAGCGTATATCAGAGTATAAATCAGAGCATATATCAGAGCATATATCAGAGTATATATCAGATTATATATCAGAGGGAATATCAGAGCGTATATCAGAGCATATATCAGAGTCTAAATCAGAGCATATATCAGAGCATATATCAGAGTATATATCAGATTATATATCAGACTATAAATCAGAGCATATATCAGAGTATAAATCAGAGCATATATCAGATTATATATCAGAGGGAATATCAGAGCGTATATCAGAGCGTATATCAGAGTATAAATCAGAGCATATATCAGAGCATATATCAGAGTATATATCAGATTATATATCAGAGGGAATATCAGAGCGTATATCAGAGCATATATCAGAGTCTAAATCAGAGCATATATCAGAGCATATATCAGAGTATATATCAGATTATATATCAGACTATAAATCAGAGCATATATCAGAGCATATATCAGAGTATATATCAGATTATATATCAGACTATAAATCAGAGCATATATCAGAGTATAAATCAGAGTATATATCAGAGTATATATCAGAGTATATATCAGAGTATCTATCAGAGTATATATCAGAGTATATATCAGAGTATAAATCAGAGCATATATCTGAGCATATATCAGAGCATATATCAGAGCATATATCAGAGTATAAATCAGAGCATATATCAGAGTATAAATCAGAGTATATATCAGAGTATATATCAGAGTATATATCAGAGTATATATCAGAGTATAAATCAGAGCATATATCTGAGCATATATCAGAGCATATGTCAGAGTATATATCAGAGTTTAGATCAGAGCATATATCAGAGTATAAATCAGAGTATATATCAGATTATGTATCAGAGTATATATCAGAGTATATATCAGAGCATATATCAGATTATATATCAGACTATAAATCAGAGCATATATCAGAGTATAAATCAGAGTATATATCAGAGTATATATCAGAGTATATATCAGAGTATATCTCAGAGTATATGTCAGAGTATATATCAGAGTATAAATCAGAGCATATATCTGAGCATATATCAGAGCATATATCAGAGCATATATCAGAGTATAAATCAGAGCATATATCAGAGTATAAATCAGAGTATATATCAGAGTATATATCAGAGTATATATCAGAGTATATATCAGAGTATAAATCAGAGCATATATCTGAGCATATATCAGAGCATATGTCAGAGTATATATCAGAGTTTAGATCAGAGCATATATCAGAGTATAAATCAGAGTATATATCAGATTATGTATCAGAGTATATATCAGAGTATATATCAGAGCATATATCAGATTATATATCAGACTATAAATCAGAGCATATATCAGATTATATATCAGACTATATATCAGAGCATATATCAGAGTATATATCAGAGCATATATCAGAGTATATATCAGATTATGTATCAGAGTATATATCAAAGCGTATATCAGAGTATATATCAGAGTATAAATCAGAGCATATATCAAATTATACATCAGAGCATATATCAGAGTATATATCAGAGTATATATCAGAGAATATATCAGAGTATATATCAGTTTATATATCAGAGTATATATCAGATTATATATCAGAGCATATATCAGAGTATATATCAGAGTATATATCAGAGAATATATCAGAGTATATATCAGAGTATATATCAGAGTATATATCAGAGAATATATCAGAGTATATATCAGAGTATATATCAGAGTATATATCAGAGTATATATCAGAGAATATATCAGAGTATATAGCAGAGTATATATCAGAGTATATATCAGAGCATATATCAGAGCATATATCAGAGTATATATCAGAGCATATATCAGAGCATATATCAGAGTATATATCAGAGTATATATCAGAGCATATATCAGAGCATATATCAGAGTATATATCAGAGTATATATCAAAGTATATATCTGAGCATATATCAGAGCATATATCAGAGTATATATCGGAGTATATATCAGAGCATATATCAGAGCATATATCAGAGTGTATATCAGAGCATATATCAGAGTATATATCGGAGTATATATCAGAGTATATATTAGAGCATATATCGGAGTATATATCAGAGCATATATCAGAGTATATATCGGAGTATATATCAGAGTATATATTAGAGCATATATCTGAGTATATATCAGAGCATATATCAGAGTATATATATGTGTGAAGTTTAGTAGCAGCAGGACACAGTTGTGGTGAAACAACACACAAAAAATCATAAGACTCGGTACACAGTCTGTGTGTCTCTGTGTGTCTGTGTCTCTGCATCTCTGTGTGTCTGTGTTTCTGCGTATAATCACTCTGATCAGAGTGTGTTGGCCTTTTTTTAACAGATTCTGAATCAGGTTTATTTCACCAAGTCTGTTTACACTCATGGAATTTCTTCTGACCCCTAGTGGCAACATTTAATACACACATTAAAAAAACAAATACGAACAATACAACAGAACAAACAATACAAACAGTCCATACAAGAGACACCATGTGTAGCTAGAACATGTAATATGCAAATATACTATATATACTATATACTATATATACTGTAATATACTATATAATAGATTTTACAAAAAGCAATGTGAAGTTAGAGTTCAAAATGTCAATTTGAGTTTTGTATCTGTCCTGATAGTGTACAAAGTCAGTAAACATCTGTCATGAGCTTATTCAACAACCTAAACATCTGGCATGAGCTTATTCAACAACCTAAACATCTGTCATGAGCTTATTCAACAACCTAAACATATGTCATGAGCTTATTCAACAACCTAAACATCTGTCATGAAGTTATTCAACAACCTAAACATCTGTCATGAGCTTATTCAACAACCTAAACATCTGTCATGAGATTATTCAACAACCTAAACATTTGTCATGAAGTTATTCAACAACCTAAACATCTGTCATGAAGTTATTCAACAACCTAAACATCTGTCATGAAGTTATTCAACAACCTAAACATCTGGCATGAGCTTATTCAACAACCTAAACTCTGTCATGAGCTTATTCAACAACCTAAATATCTGTCATGAAGTTATTCAACAACCTAAACATCTGGCATGAGCTTATTCAACAACCTAAACTCTGTCATGAGCTTATTCAACAACCTAAATATCTGTCATGAGCTTATTCAACAACCTAAACATCTGTCATGAAGTTATTCAACAACCTAAACATCTGTCATGAGCTTATTCAACAACATAAACATCTGTCGTGGGCTTATTCAACAACCCAAACATCTGTCATGAAGTTATTCAACAACCTAAACATCTGTCATGAAGTTATTCAACAACCTAAACATCTGTCATGAGCTTATTCAACAACCTAAATATCTGTCATGAGCTTATTCAACAACCTAAACATCTGTCATGAAGTTATTCAACAACCTAAACATCTGTCATGAAGTTATTCAACAACCTAAACATCTGTCATGAGCTTATTCAACAACCTAAATATCTCTCATGAGCTTATTCAACAACCTAAACATCTGGCAATAAGTTATTCAACAACCTAAACATCTGTCATGAAGTTATTCAACAACCTAAACATCTGTCATGAGCTTATTCAACAACCTAAACATCTGTCATGAGCTTATTCAACAACCTAAATATATGTCATGAGCTTATTCAACAACCTAAACATCTGTCATGAAGTTATTCAACAACCTAAACATCTGTCCATCAGGTAACCAATTCTGACATCACAGCCTGTTAAACCTTATGTTAAAGTCAGTATGGCCCAGCAATGGGCTCAACTTACCCCATTTTATCAGGTCTCTGTGGCTTTTCTCTCCTTTAGTACAGCCTCCTGGTCATTGGCCCTGTACTAAACATAGAGCCCTTTTGGACTCCTTCAGCGTCCTTCTTCAGTAGAGAACTATGCTAGGTGTAGAGACTGCTCTATACTGGGGACATCCTAACAGACAGCCTGGCCTGAAACAAAAAGACAGATAAGTGTCAATCAATAAATGAGTCTCGACAGAATGAAACCAACCTCTGAAATGTTATTGAGTCTAGTATTACTGTGTTCTGACAAAGAAAGAGAAGTGAGATAGAGTGAGTGAACAATGGCATGAATGAGCTGTTAGTCAGTAACAAAATCAGTTTGATTACTAGATCAGGGATACTCAAAACTATGTACGCAATCAACTCCCCGGGAACTGTTCAAACATTCAGGTTAAAACTGCACCCAAAAAAATAAAAATCATAATTCTACTGATGAAGCCATAAACTTCGATTAGCAAACACAATGTGCCATTGGAATACAAGACTGATGGTTGGTGATAATGAGCCTTTTTTGCATATTTACACTGGATATAAAAGTCTATACACCCCGTTATAATGCCAGGTTATATATATCGGGGTTTATATTAGGGATGCACCGAAATACTTTTATCACCGAAACAATACGGCCGAAATGTTGTGATCTATTCGGATCCTCTGCACTTCATCGCGACTGTACTTGATCCGTGTTATAAAGACCATTACTTGGATGCAGAAATAAAGCAGCGCGCACGAGAAATGATCCAGGCGGCGATGGATGCGGAGAACCCGCGTGGAGACTGAGACGGAGTAGCGCACGGAGCCAGCAGCGCACGGAGCCAGCAGCGCACGGAGCCAGCAGCGCACGGAGCCAGCAGCGCACGGAGCCAGCAGCGCACGGAGCCAGCAGCGCACGGAGCCAGCAGCGCACGGAGCCAGCAGCGCACGGAGCCAGCAGCGCACGGAGCCAGCAGCGCACGGAGCCAGCAGCGCACGGAGCCAGCAGCGCACGGAGCCAGCAGCGCACGGAGCCAGCAGCGCACGGAGCCAGCAGCGCACGGAGCCAGCAGCGCACGGAGCCAGCAGCGCACGGAGCCAGCAGCGCACGGAGCCAGCAGCGCACGGAGCCAGCAGCGCAGAAAAAAAGACTCGTCTCTCTGCACCAGATGAGGGGCATGCACCCTCGTTGTCTGATATGTTCAAATCCTGCAAGAAAGTGCCTCTGCCTCATATCCGTAAATGCAATGGTACTAATAATTGGCATAATTCATTTCGGTGCATACCTATATATACAGTGGATATAATAAGTCTACACACCCCTGTTATAATTCCAGGTTATATATATGGGGGGTTTATATGTATACCGTTTTTTCCGGACTATAAGTCGCTCCGGAATATAAGTCGCATCAGTCAAAATATGCGTCATGACGAGGGAAAAACATATATAAGTCGCACCGGACTATAAGTCGCATTTATTTAATGTATTTCACAAAATCCAAGACCAAAAAAAGACATTTATTCTGGAACATTTAATCACAGAACAACAGGCTGAATGGGTGTCCGGTATGTTAACGTAACACATAAAAACGTTTCTCAACTAGCATATAGAACATTCGGCTGAATAGGTTAATTAACATAACAAGCCAGCGAGTCCAACAAGCGAGTTCCCCGGTAAGCAAGTTCACTAAACTCCCGATGTCATTCAACATCACTAAATCCATCGAATTCTTCATCCTCTGTGTCACTTATGAACAAGACCGCCTGGGCGTGGAGACGTAACTTCACCGTTGACAAGCCTCTCCCGGCAGCACGTTGTTCAAGCACCCATCTGTGGACTCGTTCCTCCAGCGCTGGACATCTGGCTTTCAGCCCGCGATTAGCTTTCTTTGTTTTCTTCATCGCGGTTAAAGTTACCTCTGCTTTTCGCCAGTCCCTCACAAGTTTCTCACTCAAAACTTTCTTTCTGCTGCTCGATCACCGTTTTCGGCTGCGTACTTTATTACTGTAGCTGGCGCGGAAGTTTGTTGATGCGTCTCCATGGCGACAGAGTGAATGGTCGCAACTGTATTATCACTGAGTTACTTCACTATATGCAGTTATAATAGTTATAATAATGTAGAGAATTTAATAAGTGAAACACTGTGATAATGTTTTATTTTATTTACAGAGAAATAACTTTAATTTGGTTCGATAAAGTTACACGCTGCGCCGGAAGTAGAGTCACCGGCGTAGGTCACAGTTGAGAGAGAGTTGAGAGAGGAGCGAACAAAAAGAGATACGTAAAGTGATAAAGGTTTGAGAGATTGTTTTATATTTTCTACCGCTGGTTGCACTTGGCAAACCGTTTTCACGGTGCAATTGTGCGAAGTTGTTTCTGGTTTTTCTACAGAACGCTGGAAATAATAAACGCGCAAGTTTGCATCCGTTTCGAGACGTGGAGTATTTTGTATAACCAGGGTAGTTACAATTACCTGTAGTTTGTAATCCGCAGAATAGGGTTTTCTTTTTTGGGGCATTTTCAGTTGTATTTAAGTTAATGTTAATATATAAGTCGCACCTGACTATAAGTCGCAGGACCAGCCAAACTATAAAAAAGTGCGACTTATAGTCCGGAAAATACGGTATATACAGTGGATATAATAAGTCTACACACCCCTTACAGCCCCTTTCTAAATGCAATCGAGGAATTATATTCTGCATGGTGGTGAAAAGTATATGATCGGCTACCACACGCCCGCATGTCTCTTCTGCAAGCAATGGAAGACATGTGGAGACATTGAGGTGGGATCAATCCATGGGTGGACTCGGCACACAAGGTGATAATTTCCCTGATGTCTGTGAGGACATCGCCTGTAATGTTGATGAGGTCGTGTAGCCAGATCCAAACAGAAGGCAGGATCCATAAGCCCCCCCCCCACCACCACACACACACACACAAAACAAGTATATGTTTCAGTAGTCTACCAATAGCAATTTATCCAGTTGTTTTTTTTTACTTTTGTTTTGTCTCAATTTATCTTTATTTCTGTAAGATTGTTTGTTTTTGTAAAACTCTTCTTTGATTTCTGCATAGATTCTACTTTTGACATTTACAGAAGATTGAGTCTGACAAAATGACAAAAAAAAATATAAACACAAAAACTGCAGTGTTTTAAATAAATCCCATCCGTGAGTTGCTGTTGATATGGAAGAGTAATGGTGCTTGTGTGTATAGTTTTTTTGCAATAATTTAATTTTTTAAAAAGAGTGTTAAGTTCTGATTGCAGTGTTTCATTTTGACATATATGTGAGTTGTTAATCTCCAAGTGTTAATTTCTGATGGCTTGTGTGTAGACTTTTGCAATAATGAGCCAAATTATGCAAAAAGTGTGTAAACAATAGGCAAAAACTGTAATGAGACATGAAGGCCAAAACGGGAGGTTGAAAAATCAATCAATAGCATGCCAATTATTTGTGTTACCGCATGAGAAAACATGAGTGTGTCTCTCACACTGTCTCACACTATCTCTGTTATTCCCCACTCACATGTGTGTCTCTCACACTGTCTCACACTATCTCTGTTACTCTCCACTCACATGTGTGTCTCTCACACTGTCTCACACTATCTCTGTTATTCCCCACTCACATGTGTGTCTCTCACACTGTCTCACACTATCTCTGTTATTCCCCACTCACATGTGTGTCTCTCACACTGTCTCACACTATCTCTGTTACTCCCCACTCACATGTGTGTCTCTCACACTATCTCTGTTATTCCCCACTCACATGTGTGTCTCTCACACTATCTCTGTTACTCCCCACTCACATGTGTGTCTCTCACACTGTCTTACACTATCTCTGTTAATCCCCACTCACATGTCTGTCTCTCACACTGTCTCACACTATCTCTGTTACTCCCCACTCACATGTGTGTCTCTCACACTGTCTCACACTATCTCTGTTACTCCCCACTCACATGTGTGTCTCTCACACTATCTCTGTTATTCCCCACTCACATGTGTGTCTCTCACACTGTCTCACACTATCTCTGTTACTCCCCACTCACATGTGTGTCTCTCACACTGTCTCACACTACCTCTGTTATTCCCCACTCACATGTGTGTCTCTCACACTATCTCTGTTATTCCCCACTCACATGTGTGTCTCTCACACTGTCTCACACTATCTCTGTTACTCCCCACTCACATGTGTGTCTCTCACACTGTCTCACACTACCTCTGTTACTCCCCACTCACATGTGTGTCTCTCACACTGTCTCACACTATCTCTGTTACTCCCCACTCACATGTGTGTCTCTCACACTGTCTCACACTATCTCTGTTATTCCCCACTCACATGTGTGTCTCTCACACTGTCTCACACTATCTCTGTTATTCCCCACTCACATGTATGTCTCTCACACTATCTCTGTTACTCCCCACTCACATGTGTGTCTCTCACACTATCTCTGTTATTCCCCACTCACATGTGTGTCTCTCACACTGTCTCACACTATCTCTGTTACTCCCCACTCACATGTGTGTCTCTCACACTGTCTTACACTATCTCTGTTATTCCCCACTCACATGTGTGTCTCTCACACTATCTCTGTTACTCCCCACTCACATGTGTGTCTCTCACACTATCTCTGTTATTCCCCACTCACATGTGTGTCTCTCACACTGTCTCACACGATCTATGTTATTCCTCACTCACATGTGTGTCTCTAACCCTAACCCTATTTGAGAGCTAGTCTAAGCTCACAGCACAGTGAACCCAGTAGATGTGAATGGGTCTGTGGTTCTGCGTGTCAGACCAGAGTCTCTCTATATTCATTTTCACAATTTGGACCTCTTTCCTCATGATCCTTCACCTACATTCAGTGTTTTTCCAAATGGTCTGAATGAAACAAAACACTAATGGGGGGTTGAAAACCTATACCTTGGCTCAAACAGACAAAAAAGATAAACCATTATGGTATTTAATTCTAATGTCATCAGACTGTTACAGATGGTTGTAGAAGCTGTGACTGATTGCTTCATTTTATTCAATCCTCCAATGAATCACAATCCTGCTGTAATCCAATAGGTACAAAAGCCCAGGTCAACAAGGCTCCTGTTACTAATTTATCAGGCACTGATTGGCTACATGTTTGTCTCAACTATCTTATTTACATGCCTCTACAATAACATGCCCCCCCCCTGTCTGATGAATAAGCATCACCATAGACCCTAACCCCTAAACCGAAAGTCAACCTGTTCACATAGTAGCCCAACACATAGTAGCCCAACATATAGTAGCCCAACACATAGTGGCCCAACACATAGTAGCCCAACACAAAGTAGCCCAACATATAGTAGCCCAACATATAGTAGCCCAACGAATAGTAGCCCAACACATAGTAGCCCAACATATAGTAGCCCAACATATAGTAGCCCAACACATAGTAGCCCAACATATAGTAGCCCAACATATAGTAGCCCAACACATAGTAGCCTAACATATTGTAGCCCAACATATAGTAGCCCAACACATAGTAGCCCCACATATAGTAGCCTAACATATAGAAGCCAAACATGTAGTAGCCCAACACATAGTAGCCCAACACATAGTAGCCCAACATAGAAGCCAAACATGTAGTAGCCCAACACATAGTAGCCCAACACATAGTAGCCCAACATATAGTAGCCCAACACATAGTAGCCTAACATATTGTAGCCCATCATATAGTAGCCCAACACATAGTAGCCCAACACATAGTAGCCTAACATATAGTAGCCCAACACATAGTAGCCCAACATATAGTAGCCTAACATATTGTAGCCCAACATATAGTAGTCCAACACATAGTAGCCCAACATATAGTAGCCCAACACATAGTAGCCCAACATATAGTAGCCCAACATATAGTAGCCCAACACATAGCCAAACATGTAGTAGCCCAACACATAGTAGCCCAACATATAGTAGCCCAACATATAGTAGCCCAACATATAGTAGTCCAACACATAGTAGCCCAACATATAGTAGCCCAACACATAGTAGCCCAACATACAGTAGCCTAACATATAGTAGCCCAACATATAGTAGCCCAACACATAGTAGCCAAACATGTAGTAGCCCAACACATAGTGGCCCAACATATAGTAGCCCAACACATAGTAGCCCAACATATAGTAGCCTAACATATAGTAGCCCAACATATAGTAGCACAACACATAGTAGCCAAACATGTAGTAGCCCAACACATAGTAGCCCAACATATAGTAGCCCAACACATAGTAGCCAAACATATAGTAGCCCAACACATAGTAGCCCAACATATAGTAGCCTAACATATAGTAGCCCAACATATAGTAGCCCAACACATAGAAGCCAAACATGTAGTAGCCCAACACATAGTAGCCCAACATATAGTAGCCCAACATATAGTAGCCCAACATATAGTAGCCCAACACATAGTAGCCCAACACATAGTAGCCCAACACATAGTAGCCCAACACATATTAGCCTAACACATAGTAGCCTAACACATAGTAGCCCAACATATAGTAGCCCAACAGACAGTAGCCCAACACATAGTAGCCCAACACATAGTAGCCCAACATATAGTAGCCCAACATATAGTAGCCCAACATATAGTAGCCCAACACATAGTAGCCCAACATATAGTAGCCTAACATATAGTAGCCCAACACATAGTAGCCCAACATATAGTAGCCCAACACATAGTAGCCCAACATATAGTAGCCTAACACATAGTAGCCCAACACATAGTAGCCTAACATATAGTAGCCCAACACATAGTAGCCCAACACATAGTAGCCAAACATGTAGTAGCCCAACACATAGTAGCCCAACACATAGTAGCCCAACACATAGTAGCCAAACATGTAGTAGCCCAACACATAGTAGCCCAACATATAGTAGCCCAACACATAGTAGCCCAACATATAGTAGCCCAACATATAGTAGCCTAACATATAGTAGCCCAACATATAGTAGCACAACACATAGTAGCCAAACATGTAGTAGCCCAACACATAGTAGCCCAACATATAGTAGCCCAACACATAGTAGCCCAACATATAGTAGCCCAACATATAGTAGCCTAACATATAGTAGCCCAACATATAGTAGCCCAACACATAGAAGCCAAACATATAGTAGCCCAACATATAGTAGCCCAACAGATAGTAGCCCAACACATAGTAGCCCAACACATAGTAGCCCAACATATAGTAGCCCAACATATAGTAGCCCAACATATAGTAGCCCAACACATAGTAGCCCAACATATAGTAGCCTAACATATAGTAGCCCAACACATAGTAGCCCAACATATAGTAGCCCAACACATAGAAGCCCAACATATAGTAGCCTAACACATAGTAGCCCAACACATAGTAGCCTAACATATAGTAGCCCAACACATAGTAGCCCAACACATAGTAGCCAAACATATAGTAGCCCAACACATAGTAGCCCAACATATAGTAGCCCAACACATAGTAGCCCAACACATATTAGCCTAACATATAGTAGCCCAACACATAGTAGCCCAACACATAGTAGCCCAACACATAGTAGCCCAACATATAGTAGCCTAACATATTGTAGCCCAACATATTGTAGCCCAACATATAGTAGCCCAACATATAGTAGCCCAACATATAGTAGCCCAACACATAGTAGCCCAACATATAGTAGCCCAACACATAGTAGCCCAACATATAGTAGCCTAACATATAGTAGCCTAACATATTGTAGCCCAACATATTGTAGCCCAACATAAAGTAGCCCAACACATAGTAGCCCAACACATATTAGCCTAACATATAGTAGCCTAACACATAGTAGCCCAACATATAGTAGCCCAACATACAGTAGCCCAACACATAGTAGCCCAACACATAGTAGCCCAACATATAGTAGCCTAACATATAGTAGCCCAACATATTGTAGCCCAACATATAGTAGCCCAACATATAGTAGCCCAACATATAGTAGCCCAACATATAGTAGCCCAACACATAGTAGCCCAACACATATTAGCCTAACATATAGTAGCCTAACATAGAAGCCAAACATGTAGTAGCCCAACACATAGTAGCCCAACACATAGTAGCCCAACATATAGTAGCCCAACACATAGTAGCCTAACATATTGTAGCCCAACATATAGTAGCCCAACACATAGTAGCCCAACACATAGTAGCCTAACATATAGTAGCCCAACACATAGTAGCCCAACATATAGTAGCCTAACATATTGTAGCCCAACATATAGTAGTCCAACACATAGTAGCCCAACATATAGTAGCCCAACACATAGTAGCCCAACATATAGTAGCCCAACATATAGTAGCCCAACACATAGCCAAACATGTAGTAGCCCAACACATAGTAGCCCAACATATAGTAGCCCAACATATAGTAGCCCAACATATAGTAGTCCAACACATAGTAGCCCAACATATAGTAGCCCAACACATAGTAGCCCAACATATAGTAGCCTAACATATAGTAGCCCAACATATAGTAGCCCAACACATAGTAGCCAAACATGTAGTAGCCCAACACATAGTAGCCCAACATATAGTAGCCCAACACATAGTAGCCCAACATATAGTAGCCTAACATATAGTAGCCCAACATATAGTAGCCCAACACATAGAAGCCAAACATGTAGTAGCCCAACACATAGTAGCCCAACATATAGTAGCCCAACACATAGTAGCCAAACATATAGTAGCCCAACACATAGTAGCCCAACATATAGTAGCCTAACATATAGTAGCCCAACATATAGTAGCCCAACACATAGAGGCCAAACATGTAGTAGCCCAACACATAGTAGCCCAACATATAGTAGCCCAACATATAGTAGCCCAACATATAGTATCCCAACACATAGTAGCCCAACATATAGTAGCCCAACACATAGTAGCCCAACACATATTAGCCTAACACATAGTAGCCTAACACATAGTAGCCCAACATATAGTAGCCCAACAGACAGTAGCCCAACACATAGTAGCCCAACACATAGTAGCCCAACATATAGTAGCCCAACATATAGTAGCCCAACATATAGTAGCCCAACACATAGTAGCCCAACATATAGTAGCCTAACATATAGTAGCCCAACACATAGTAGCCCAACATATAGTAGCCCAACACATAGAAGCCCAACATATAGTAGCCTAACACATAGTAGCCCAACACATAGTAGCCTAACATATAGTAGCCCAACACATAGTAGCCCAACACATAGAAGCCAAACATGTAGTAGCCCAACACATAGTAGCCCAACACATAGTAGCCCAACACATAGTAGCCAAACATGTAGTAGCCCAACACATAGTAGCCCAACATATAGTAGCCCAACACATAGTAGCCCAACATATAGTAGCCCAACATATAGTAGCCTAACATATAGTAGCCCAACATATAGTAGCACAACACATAGTAGCCAAACATGTAGTAGCCCAACACATAGTAGCCCAACATATAGTAGCCCAACACATAGTAGCCCAACATATAGTAGCCCAACATATAGTAGCCTAACATATAGTAGCCCAACATATAGTAGCCCAACACATAGAAGCCAAACATGTAGTAGCCCAACATATAGTAGCCCAACAGACAGTAGCCCAACATATAGTAGCCCAAGACATAGTAGCCCAACATATAGTAGCCCAACACATAGTAGCCCAACATATAGTAGCCTAACATATAGTAGCCTAACATATTGTAGCCCAACATATTGTAGCCCAACATAAAGTAGCCCAACACATAGTAGCCCAACACATAGTAGCCTAACATATAGTAGCCTAACACATAGTAGCCCATCATATAGTAGCCCAACATACAGTAGCCCAACACATAGTAGCCCAACACATAGTAGCCCAACATATAGTAGCCTAACATATTGTAGCCCAACATATTGTAGCCCAACATATAGTAGCCCAACATATAGTAGCCCAACATATAGTAGCCCAACATATAGTAGCCCAACACATAGTAGCCCAACACATATTAGCCTAACATATAGTAGCCTAACATAGAAGCCCAACATATAGTAGCCCAACACATAGTAGCCCAACACATAGTAGCCCAACATATAGTAGCCCAACACATAGTAGCCTAACATATTGTAGCCCATCATATAGTAGCCCAACACATAGTAGCCCAACACATAGTAGCCTAACATATAGTAGCCCAACACATAGTAGCCCAACATATAGTAGCCTAACATATTGTAGCCCAACATATAGTAGTCCAACACATAGTAGCCCAACATATAGTAGCCCAACACATAGTAGCCCAACATATAGTAGCCCAACATATAGTAGCCCAACACATAGCCAAACATGTAGTAGCCCAACACATAGTAGCCCAACATATAGTAGCCCAACATATAGTAGCCCAACATATAGTAGTCCAACACATAGTAGCCCAACATATAGTAGCCCAACACATAGTAGCCCAACATATAGTAGCCTAACATATAGTAGCCCAACATATAGTAGCCCAACACATAGTAGCCAAACATGTAGTAGCCCAACACATAGTAGCCCAACATATAGTAGCCCAACACATAGTAGCCCAACATATAGTAGCCTAACATATAGTAGCCCAACATATAGTAGCACAACACATAGTAGCCAAACATGTAGTAGCCCAACACATAGTAGCCCAACATATAGTAGCCCAACACATAGTAGCCAAACATATAGTAGCCCAACACATAGTAGCCCAACATATAGTAGCCTAACATATAGTAGCCCAACATATAGTAGCCCAACACATAGAAGCCAAACATGTAGTAGCCCAACACATAGTAGCCCAACATATAGTAGCCCAACATATAGTAGCCCAACATATAGTATCCCAACACATAGTAGCCCAACATATAGTAGCCCAACACATAGTAGCCCAACACATATTAGCCTAACACATAGTAGCCTAACACATAGTAGCCCAACATATAGTAGCCCAACAGACAGTAGCCCAACACATAGTAGCCCAACACATAGTAGCCCAACATATAGTAGCCCAACATATAGTAGCCCAACATATAGTAGCCCAACACATAGTAGCCCAACATATAGTAGCCTAACATATAGTAGCCCAACACATAGTAGCCCAACATATAGTAGCCCAACACATAGAAGCCCAACATATAGTAGCCTAACACATAGTAGCCCAACACATAGTAGCCTAACATATAGTAGCCCAACACATAGTAGCCCAACACATAGAAGCCAAACATGTAGTAGCCCAACACATAGTAGCCCAACACATAGTAGCCCAACACATAGTAGCCAAACATGTAGTAGCCCAACACATAGTAGCCCAACATATAGTAGCCCAACACATAGTAGCCCAACATATAGTAGCCCAACATATAGTAGCCTAACATATAGTAGCCCAACATATAGTAGCACAACACATAGTAGCCAAACATGTAGTAGCCCAACACATAGTAGCCCAACATATAGTAGCCCAACACATAGTAGCCCAACATATAGTAGCCCAACATATAGTAGCCTAACATATAGTAGCCCAACATATAGTAGCCCAACACATAGAAGCCAAACATGTAGTAGCCCAACATATAGTAGCCCAACAGACAGTAGCCCAACACATAGTAGCCCAACACATAGTAGCCCAACATATAGTAGCCCAACATATAGTAGCCCAACATATAGTAGCCCAACACATAGTAGCCCAACATATAGTAGCCTAACATATAGTAGCCCAACACATAGTAGCCCAACATATAGTAGCCCAACACATAGAAGCCCAACATATAGTAGCCTAACACATAGTAGCCCAACACATAGTAGCCTAACATATAGTAGCCCAACACATAGTAGCCCAACACATAGAAGCCAAACATGTAGTAGCCCAACACATAGTAGCCCAACATATAGTAGCCCAACACATAGTAGCCCAACACATATTAGCCTAACATATAGTAGCCCAACACATAGTAGCCCAACACATAGTAGCCCAACACATAGTAGCCCAACATATAGTAGCCTAACATATTGTAGCCCAACATATTGTAGCCCAACATATAGTAGCCCAACATATAGTAGCCCAACATATAGTAGCCCAACACATAGTAGCCCAACATATAGTAGCCCAACACATAGTAGCCCAACATATAGTAGCCTAACATATAGTAGCCTAACATATTGTAGCCCAACATATTGTAGCCCAACATAAAGTAGCCCAACACATAGTAGCCCAACACATATTAGCCTAACATATAGTAGCCTAACACATAGTAGCCCATCATATAGTAGCCCAACATACAGTAGCCCAACACATAGTAGCCCAACACATAGTAGCCCAACATATAGTAGCCTAACATATTGTAGCCCAACATATTGTAGCCCAACATATAGTAGCCCAACATATAGTAGCCCAACATATAGTAGCCCAACATATAGTAGCCCAACATATAGTAGCCCAACATAAAGTAGCCCAACACATAGTAGCCCAACATATAGTAGCCCAACACATATTAGCCTAACATATAGTAGCCCAACACATAGTAGCCCATCATATAGTAGGGTTAGGGGCTAACCCTAACCCTAAAAAGCCTTAAGAAACAGAGCCTGACGGTGGGAGGACTCTTCTGAGATTTCAGCAATTCCTCCTGGCAGAGATTTTTCCACCTTCGCCCCACAGAGCAGTGGGCTTGGGAAAAGCTGAAAGACGCCAGAGGAAGTCTCTGTGCTTACTTCGGGTTCGAGCCACCCATGGAGCGTTTACCAAAGTCAGTAACATCGGGTCCGTGGTCCTCCAAAGAACTGCGCATTGGAGCACCCCTAAGGCATTCTCAAAATATATGTTTTGCTGGGGCTAAAGGGTTGTTCCTACTCGCAGAGGTCTGGACTCCTCCGCCCGAGCCTGCAGAGGTCGGGACTCCTCCGCCCGAGCCTGCAGAGATCTGGACTCCTCCGCCTGAGCCTGCAGAGATCTGGACTCCTCCGCCTGAGCCTGCAAAGTTCTGGACTCCTCCGCCCGAGCCTGCAGAGGGCTGGACTCCTGAGCCTGTAGAGGTCTGGACTCCTCCGCCCGAGCCTGTAGAGGTCTGGACTCCTCCGCCCGAGCCTGCAGAGGTCTGGACTCCTCCACCCGAGCCTGCAGAGGTCTGGACTCCTCCGCCCAAGCCTGCAGAGGTCTGGACTCCTCCGCCCGAGCCTGCAGAGGTCTGGACTCCTCCACCCGAGCCTGCAGTGGTCTGGACTCCTCCGCCCGAGCCTGCAGAGGTCTGGACTCCTCCGCCCGAGCCTGTAGAGGTCTGGACTCCTCCGCCCGAGCCTGCAGAGGTCTGGACTCCTCCGCCCGAGCCTGCAGAGGTCTGGACTCCTCCACCCGAGCCTGCAGTGGTCTGGACTCCTCCGCCCGAGCCTGCAGAGGCTCAATGGTTTGGGTTGGGGTAATGTAACGGAGTTCAGACTTCTGGATTTCACTCCGTGTTTTGTTTTAGATGGACAATTGTAATTTCAGTTTGGTTTGACATGATGCACACCAGGTTTTAGTTAGTATTAGTGATGTATTTAAGTTGCTTGTTTTACATTTTCATGTTGCTTCTCATTATTTTACGTTACGTCCTTCTGTTAGGTGAGTGTTTGTCCATGTCACAGTTCAGATCTGTAGAAGTCGCTTGTTACGCGCACATTAAATTTTATTCACTTCATGTTTTGCCTTTCGAGCAAAATAAACAGTTTATGTATTGCCCGGCTCAATCTGCACTCCACACCTTAAGGTATCATGACAACATAGTCAGTAATTATTGTTATTAGATGGTTCTGCTATGTACTGTAATCACCAAATGATCAGGCAGTAGATTTGCTCGGCTCCTGATGACATGGGCTAACTCCCAAATGCGTAATACAGGGCCCTTGTTTCGACAAAACCACATTGGGCCAACGGGTGAAGTAATGCCCTACACTGCAAAGGCTGCCATTTGGAATGCGACCAGTTTAATACAGCCAATCAAACTGATGGATTTCTGTCACTTATTTGTAGGTCTGAAATTGGCTCATGGAGGTTATAGATCCATCATGTTTCTGTCACCCGCTAACCCTAACCCTAACCCGAAATAAAGTCCCAATGTCCTATCTCTCTCTAACTCTCTTTCCCTCTTATACAATCAAACAGCTGGTTAAATAGGCGAACTAAACCCCATCTGTAACATTGACATGTGGCTGTACATGTACGAATGGTAATAACTGTCGTGGAAATGTTGACTTTAACCGCTGAATTCGAACTTAAAGTAAGACGCACGAGAGTGTGTTACAGTTGACACTTTTAACAGGTTTAATTGCAAGTAAGAAACCATTTCTCAAATATAGGTATAGCATTTGCATTGATCAGATCGTACCCTAGCAAGCCTAAAGAATAGGGTTGAGGAAAGCCTTCACACAGTGCTGTGATCGGACTGACCTGATGAGACTGAAGTTCACACAGTATTTATTGAGAATAAGTAACGCACATACTTCCAGAGTGTGTCTGCTGTGTGTCTGCTGTGTGTCTGGTAGGGCTGCACGATATTGGAAAAAAATTACATTGCGATATTCTTTTTCCCATGATATATATTGCGATTTTGCGAGCCATCAATCCAAGCTAAAGTCAATAATTACCATTCCATCAGACCGTACCGTCAGACTCATGTAGGGCTCTGTTGTCCTGCTGGACCATAAATCTGTTGTAGCTGCATAGTATTCCACATGTGACAGCTCTGCTTCAATCTGAGATTTGCATTTTCCATACAGCTCTAATATGTGCAGGATGGTATAACATACCGCGTGTCAAGCGTTCGGATCAGTTTCTTAAATCCCTCTTTGGTGACAGTGTTTAATGGCAACATATCTTTAGCGATATAAAACGTTATTGCGTGTGTTATTTGTTTCCGTCATTGAGAGCCTTTCTGGTAAGGTTTCACACTGGCAAAGGCATCGCATAGTTTTTTTGTTTTGGTTGACTTTGTATTCGCCCTAAAGAGCTTTGTGGTGCCGTTTTAAGTGACAAATTGGTGGTGTTTCCTTGTTTTGTGTCCACAGCTTTATAACATTCCAGACAAAGTACCAGTTTTTGGTCAACATCCTATTTGTAGCTGAAATAGACCCAAATAGCTGATTTGGACTTTCTTTTTGGTAAGAAATCATCTTTTTTTGCGGCGGATCCTCTCGTCGCTCATTTTTAGCTACAGGATTGCCAGAGAATGTTGGCTGTGGGCGGTGAGCAGCGGCACAGCAAACCAATCACTGAGCAGGCACGCGGAACGTGAACCAATCACTCAGCAGGCACGCGCAACGTGAACCAATCACTGAGCAGGCACGCTTAACGTGCATGTCACTCCAGCAACAAGCCATACAACAAACTCTGTGTTTACTGTGTGCTACCCTGGTGCTACCGTTCTCTTAATACAATTATGGGTGCTACCCTTCTTCACATCGCATGTTCTGACGATGTGACTATCGCGCATGCGCACATCGCGATGTCGATGCTAAAACAGAATACCTGCTGTGTATCTGCTCTGTGCCTGCTGTGTATCTGCTGTGTGTCTGGTGTGTACCTGCTGTGTATCTGCTGTGTGTCTGGTGTGTACCTGCTGTGTATCTGCTGTGTGTCTGGTGTGTATCTGCTGTGTGTCTGGTGTGTACCTGCTGTGTATCTGCTGTTGTGTATCTGCTGTTGTGTATCTGCTGTGTATTTGCTGTGTGTCTGGTGTGTACCTGCTGTGTACCTGCTCTGTGCTGCTGTGTATCTGCTGTGTGTCTGGTGTATATCTGCTGTGTGTCTGGTGTGTATCTGCTGTGGGTCTGGTGTGTATCTGCTGTCTATCTGCTGTGTGTCTGGTGTGTACCTGCTGTGTGCCTGCTGTGTATCTGCTGTGTGTCTGGTGTGTGCCTGCTGTGTATCTGCTGTGTACCTGCTGTGTACCTGCTGTGTATCTGCTGTGTACATGATGTAACATAATGTTAAGCCGATTTCCCCGTTTTGACTCTATAGGGATCATTCAAACTTCCTATTAGACTGATGAAACAACGTTGATGATGCAGCGTTTATCTTTGCCACCAGCAGTTATCTCTGTCACCAGCAGTTATCTCTGTCACCAGCATTTATCTCTGCCTTCTCACCATCCAGCATTTATCTCTGCCTTCTCAACATCCAGCATTTATCTCTGCCTTCTCACCATCCAGCATTTATCTCTGCCTTCTCACCATCCAGCATTTATCTCTGCCTTCTCACCATCCAGCATTTATCTCTGCCTTCCAGCATTTATCTCTGCCTTCTCAACATCCAGCATTTATCTCTGCCTTCTCACTATCCAGCATTTATCTCTGCCTTCTCACTATCCAGCATTTATCTCTGCCTTCTCACCATCCAGCGGTTCTTCTACTCCTTGGTTGGACAACAGAGAACTTCAGGGTTCAAACACAATGCCATATGATGGTGAAATATGATTGGTCTCTGTTTGATTTAACTTACCTGACAATCAAAGCATTATCCTCTCACATTAGGCAGTTCCAGGAAAGCTATACCAAATGCTCAAAAGATTAGAAAGATTTTGGATATTGTTTGAACCCAGGTATGTTCAGCTGGTCAGACAACAAGCCAACATGAGGTGGAGTGGGTGACTTCTCTCATCTTATTGTCAGGCCGCATTTTTGTGACAAAGAGCTGCACCAATTTAACAAGTAAGAAACCTCAGGGAAGTATATGTATATCCTATCATACATTGAGGAGAACAAGTATTTAAAATGCTGGCGATTTTGCAGGTTTTCCCACTTACAAAGCATGTAGGAGTTTGTCATTTTTATCATAGGTACTCTTTAAGTCTGAGTGACAGAATCCAAAACAAAAATCCAAAAAATCACATTGTATGATTTTTTTTAAATCATTTTGCATGGCATTTAACCAAAATGCTGGAAAATGGGAACAATCTACTTATATATCAAATAAAAGCGGATAACATGGTTTCCAAATAAGCAGAAGTAAATTAAAAAAAGATTTGACTTTCTTGTTGTAGAAAACGACTTTATGGCATTATGTATGTTTTATTGTCTCGTTTTAACATCACACCTTTTCATATTTATAACCTGAAGGGAAACTGAATTTAGTTTCCTGGACTTAATGAAGTGTTTGGGTTCAGGAAGAGGTTTCTGTTTGCCAAAGCAGCACTGTAGTAATTTGGCCACTTGGCTCGCATGTTGCCTCAACAATGGTTTCCTGTTTTTGTTGTTGTTTCTGTTACCGGGGGTAATGACATCACCACTACAGCCACCGTGGCAACAGTAACAATGACAAAACCAGTGGCACTGTGAGATGACTGAGTCTTCTCTCCTACAATCCATCTCCTGAGACAGAGAGGGAATATTTAAAGAAAGACAAAGTGAGAGAGGCTAAGAGAAGGGCATTCAGGTGTGAGAATTAGCCATGAGGGAGACGTAGAGGGAAGATGTAGAGGAAGATCAGTATGACAAAACACTAGGTGATGTGATGATGAGAGAGGAAGTCAGAGTTCTGGAGAACCATACACACCGTGAAACAGAGATGGAAAAAATAACAATGTGGTCTGTAAACAAGGGAGGGAAATAATATCGTACAGATGGAAGAGTTATGTGACTCAAATGGGAATTGACATGAAGGGTGAAGACTTAAGGATACAGGACAGGGTAAAGAAAAGAGACAGAACCTAAACCCTAACTAGAATCATGGATATCAGTCTGCTTGGTTACTCAAACTTCGGCAAAATGCCAGGTCACACCAACGGAAAAGGATTTGTTCTCTGCAAAAAGACTGGATCGAACTGAGATAGTGTATAGACGGCAAAAACTATTAAAAACTGGAAAAACTGGTTCTAGTGGCCAATGGTTTTGACAACAGCCAGATTGAAATATATGGCCAATGAGTTCATTTTGAGTCATCAGGCTATTATCAGACTGCACTATCCTTGAACCCTTTGACCTAATGCTTGGATTCAATACGTTGACTTAGACAAGCTCAGGCTTTGATGTTTTAGTGACTTTTTTTCAACAGTGGGTCATTTAACCTGTCCGAAAATATTAGCTTCATGAATGTTCTCTCATTCTTGTCAGTAGTAACAATTCCCAAGGAGGAGCTAATCACAGGATTGGTGTCTAGCTAAAGAAAAGCCCCGCCCCCGTTACACGGGTCATTCACTCATTTGCCTGGGTTAGGGTTAGGTCTAACGTGAGAAGATAGACCTAACCCTAAACAACAACAAAACACAAAGGAGACAACAACAACAAAACAAACAACAACAAAACACAAAGGAGAGATGAAAGGAGAGGAGAGATGAGAGGAGAGGTGAGAGGAAAGAGGAGGTGAGATGAAATGAGAGAAGCAGTGAGAGGAGAAGGGAGTCTAGAGATGAGAGACATGGAGAGTGGAGGAGAGGGAAGTGTAGAGATGAGAGACAGGAAGAGAGGAGGAGAGGGAAGTGTAGAGATGAGAGACAGGAAGAGAGGAGGAGAGGAGAGTGTAGAGATGAGAGACAGGAAGAGAGGAGAGGGAAGTGTAGAGATGAGAGACAGGAAGAGAGGAGGAGAGGGAAGTGTAGAGATGAGAGACAGGAAGAGAGGAGGAGAGGGAAGTGTAGAGATGAGAGACAGGAAGAGAGGAGGAGAGGGAAGTGTAGAGATGAGAGACAGGAAGAGAGGAGAGGGAAGTGTAGAGATGAGAGACAGGAAGAGAGGAGGAGAGGGAAGTGTAGAGATGAGAGACAGGAAGAGAGGAGGAGAGGGAAGTGTAGAGATGAGAGACAGGAAGAGAGGAGGAGAGGGAAGTGTAGAGATGAGAGACAGGAAGAGAGGAGGAGAGGGAAGTGTAGAGATGAGAAACATGGGGAGAGGAGGAGAGGGAAGTGTAGAGATGAGAGACAGGAAGAGAGGAGGAGAGGAGAGTGTAGAGATGAGAGACAGGAAGAGAGGAGGAGAGGGAAGTGTAGAGATGAGAAACATGGGGAGAGGAGGAGAGGGAAGTGTAGAGATGAGAGACAGGAAGAGAGGAGGAGAGGGAAGTGTAGAGATGAGAAACATGGGGAGAGGAGGAGAGGGAAGTGTAGAGATGAGAGACAGGAAGAGAGGAGGAGAGGAGAGTGTAGAGATGAGAGACAGGAAGAGAGGAGGAGAGGGAAGTGTAGAGATGAGAGACAGGAAGAGAGGAGGAGAGGGAAGTGTAGAGATGAGAGACAGGAAGAGAGGAGGAGAGGGAAGTGTAGAGATGAGAGACAGGAAGAGAGAAGGAGAGGGAAGTGTAGAGATGAGAAACATGGGGAGAGAAGGAGAGGGAAGTGTAGAGATGAGAGACAGGAAGAGAGGAGGAGAGGGAAGTGTAGAGATGAGAAACATGGGGAGAGAAGGAGAGGGAAGTGTAGAGATGAGAGACAGGGAGTAATAAATAAATAATAGTAATGGTAATAATAGTAATAAATAAATAATAGTAATGGTAATAATAGTAATAAGTAAATAATAGTAATGGTACTAATAGTAATAAATAAATAATAGTAATGGTAATAATAATAATAAATAAATAGTAGTAATGGTAATAAAATTAATTAATAAATACTAGTAATGTAATAATAATAAATAAATAATAGTATTGGTAATAATAGCAATAAATAAATAATATTAATGGTAATAATAGTAATAAATAAATAATAGTAATGGTAATAGTAATAATAAATAAATAGTAGTAATGGTAATAATAGTAATAAATAAATAGTAGTAAAGGTAATAATAGTAATATATAAATAGTGGTAATGGTTATAATAGTAATAAATAAATAGTAGTCATGGTAATAATAGTAATAAATAAATAATAGTAATGGTAATAATATTAATAAATAAATAGTAGTAATGGTAATAATAGTAATAAATAAATAATAGTAATTGTAATAATATAAATAAATAAATAGTAGTAATGGTAATAATAGTAATAAATAAATAATAGTAATTGTAATAGGCTTAGAGACATTGGATGAGGAGGTAAGATACAGGAGAGGACGGGTGAGGAGGATGGGGAGATAATGGGAGGTCAGAGGAGGTGACTCTGAAAGGTTATATACTGCTGCCATATCTAGGTTATATACTGCTGCTATATCTAGGTTATATACTGCTGCTGCCATATCTACGTTATTTACTGCTGCCATATCTAGTTTATATACTGCTGCCATATCTAGGTTATATACTGCTGCTGCCATATCTAGGTTATATACTGCTGCTGCCATATCTAGGTTATATACTGCTGCCATATCTAGGTTATATGCTGCTGCCATATCTAGGTTATATACTGCTGCTGACATATCTAGGTTATATACTGCTGCCATATCTAGGTTATATACTGCTGCCATATCTACGTTATATACTGCTGCCATATCTACGTTATTTACTGCTGCCATATCTAGGTTATATACTGCTGCTGCCATATCTACGTTATTTACTGCTGCCATATCTAGGTTATATACTGCTGCCATATCTAGGTTATATACTGCTGCCATATATCTAGGTAATATACTGCTGCTGCCATATCTAGGTTATATACTGCTGCCATATCTACGTTATATACTGCTGCCATATCTAGGGAAGTGTAGAGATGAGAGACAGGAAGAGAGGAGGAGAGGGAAGTGTAGAGATGAGAGACAGGAAGAGAGGAGGAGAGGGAAGTGTAGAGATGAGAAACATGGGGAGAGAAGGAGAGGAGGAGAGGGAAGTGTAGAGATGAGAGACAGGGAGTAATAAATAAATAATAGTAATGGTAATAATAGTAATAAATAAATAATAGTAATGGTACTAATAGTAATAAATAAATAATAGTAATGGTAATAATAATAATAAATAAATAGTAGTAATGGTAATAAAATTAATTAATAAATACTAGTAATGTAATAATAATAAATAAATAATAGTATTGGTAATAATAGCAATAAATAAATAATATTAATGGTAATAATAGTAATAAATAAATAATAGTAATGGTAATAGTAATAATAAATAAATAGTAGTAATGGTAATAATAGTAATAAATAAATAATAGTAATGGTAATAATAGTAATATATAAATAGTGGTAATGGTTATAATAGTAATAAATAAATAGTAGTCATGGTAATAATAGTAATAAATAAATAATAGTAATGGTAATAATATTAATAAATAAATAGTAGTAATGGTAATAATAGTAATAAATAGTAGTAATGGTAATAATAGTAATAAATAAATAGTAGTGATGGTAATAATAGTAATAAAATAAATAGTAGTAATGGTAATAATAGTAATAAATAAATAATAGTAAAGGTAATAATAGTAATATATAAATAGTGGTAATGGTTATAATAGTAATAAATAAATAGTAGTCATGGTAATAATAGTAATAAATAAATAATAGTTATGGTAATAATATTAATAAATAAATAGTAGTAATGGTAATAATAGTAATAAATAGTTGTAATGGTAATAATAGTAATAAATAAATAGCAGTGATGGTAATAATAGTAATAAAATAAATAGTAGTAATGGTAATAATAGTAATAAATAAATAGTAGTAATGGTAATAATAGTAATAAATAAATAATAGTAATTGTAATAATAATAATATATAAATAATAGTAATGGTAATAATAATAATAAATAAATAATAGTAATGGTAATAATAGTAATAAATAAATAATAGTAATGGTAATAATAGTAATAAATAAATAATAGTAATGGTAATAATATTAATAAATAAATAGTAGTAATGGTAATAATAGTAATAAATAAATAATAGTAATTGTAATAATATAAATAAATAAATAGTAGTAATGGTAATAATAGTAATAAATAAATAATAGTAATTGTAATAGGCTTAGAGACATTGGATGAGGAAGTAAGATACAGGAGAGGACGGGTGAGGAGGATGGGGAGATAATGGGAGGTCAGAGGAGGTGACTCTGAAAGGTTATATACTGCTGCCATATCTAGGTTATATACTGCTGCTATATCTAGGTTATATACTGCTGCTGCCATATCTACGTTATTTACTGCTGCCATATCTAGTTTATATACTGCTGCCATATCTAGGTTATATACTGCTGCTGCCATATCTAGGTTATATACTGCTGCTGCCATATCTAGGTTATATACTGCTGCCATATCTAGGTTATATGCTGCTGCCATATCTAGGTTATATACTGCTGCTGCCATATCTAGGTTATATACTGCTGCCATATCTACGTTATTTACTGCTGCCATATCTAGGTTATATACTGCTGCCATATCTAGGTTATATACTGCTGCTGCCATATCTACGTTATTTACTGCTGCCATATCTAGGTTATATACTGCTGCTGCCATATCTACGTTATTTACTGCTGCCATATCTAGGTTATATACTGCTGCCATATCTAGGTTATATACTGCTGCCATATATCTAGGTAATATACTGCTGCTGCGATATCTAGGTTATATACTGCTGCCATATCTACGTTATATACTGCTGCCATATCTAGGTTATATACTGCTGCCATATCTAGGTTATATACTGCTGCTGCCATATCTATATCTAGGTTATATACTGCTGCCATATCTAGGTTATATACTGCTAGCCATATACTGCTGCTGCCATATCTAGGTTATATACTGCTGCCATATCTAGGTTATATACTGCTGCCATATCTAGGTTACTATCTAGCTGCCCATATCTAGGTTATATACTGCTGCCATATCTAGGTTATATACTGCTGCTGCCATATCTATTATATACTGCTGCCATATCTAGGTTATATACTAGGTTATATACTGCTGCTGCCATATCTAGGTTATATACTGCTGCCATATCTACTGTTATATCTAGGTTATATACTGCTATCTAGGTTATATATATACTGCTGCCATATCTAGGTTATATACTGCCATATCTAGGTTATATACTGCTGCCATATCTAGGTTATATACTGGTGCCATATCTAGGTTATATACTGCTGCCATATCTACGTTATATACTGCTGCCATATCTAGGTTATATACTGCTGCCATATCTACGTTATTTACTGCTGCCATATCTTGGTTATATACTGCTGCCATGTCTACGTTATATACTGCTGCCATATCTAGGTTATATACTGCTGCTGCCATATCTAGGTTATATACTGCTGCCATATCTAGGTTATACACTGCTGCTGCCATATCTAGGTTATATACTGCTGCCATATCTACGTTATATACTGCTGCCATATCTAGGTTATATACTGCTGCCATATCTAGGTTATATACTGCTGCCATATCTACGTTATATACTGCTGCCATATCTAGGTTATATGCTGCTGCTGCCATATCTAGGTTATATGCTGCTGCTGCCATATCTAGGTTATATACTGCTGCTGCCATATCTAGGTTATATACTGCTGCTGCCATATCTACGTTATATACTGCTGCTGCCATATCTACGTTATATACTGTTACCATATCTACGTTATATACTGCTGCTGCCATATCTACGTTATATACTGCTGCTGCCATATCTAGGTTATATGCTGCTGCCATATCTAGGTTATATACTGCTGCTGCCATATCTAGGTTATATACTGTTGCCATATCTACGTTATATACTGCTGCTGCCATATCTACGTTATATACTGCTGCCATATCTACGTTATATACTGCTGCTGCCATATCTAGGTTATATACTGCTGCTGCCATATCTAGGTTAAATACTGCTGCTGCCATATCTAGGTTATATACTGCTGCTGCCATATCTAGGTTATATACTGTTGCCATATCTACGTTATATACTGCTGCCTGCTGCCATATCTACATTATATACTGCTGCCATATCTAGGTTATATACTGCTGCCATATCTAGGTTATATACTGCTGCCATATCTACGTTATATACTGCTGCCATATCTAGGTTATATACTGCTGCCATATCTACGTTATTTACTGCTGCCATATCTTGGTTATATACTGCTGCCATGTCTACGTTATATACTGCTGCCATATCTAGGTTATATACTGCTGCTGCCATATCTACGTTATTTACTGCTGCCATATCTAGGTTATATACTGCTGCCATATCTAGGTTATATACTGCTGCCATATCTACGTTATATACTGCTGCCATATCTAGGTTATATACTGCTGCTGCCATATCTAGGTTATATACTGCTGCCATATCTAGGTTATATACTGCTGCCATATCTAGGTTATATACTGCTGCTGCCATATCTACGTTATATACTGCTGCCATATCTAGGTTATATACTGCTGCCATATCTAGGTTATATACTGCTGCTGCCATATCTAGGTTATATACTGCTGCCATATCTACGTTATATACTGCTGCCATATCTAGGTTATATGCTGCTGCTGCCATATCTAGGTTATATGCTGCTGCCATATCTAGGTTATATACTGCTGCTGCCATATCCAGGTTATATACTGCTGCCATATCTACGTTATATACTGCTGCTGCCATATCTAGGTTATATACTGCTGCTATATCTAGGTTATATACTGCTGCTATATCTACGTTATATACTGCTGCTGCCATATCTAGGTTATATACTGCTGCTGCCATATCTAGGTTATATACTGCTGCTGCCATATCCAGGTTATATACTGCTGCCATATCTAGGTTATATACTGCTGCCATATCTACGTTATATACTGCTGCTGCCATATCTAGGTTATATACTGCTGCTGCCATATCTAGGTTATATACTGCTGCTGCCATATCTACATTATATACTGTTGCCATATCTACGTTATATACTGCTGCCTGCTTTCATATCTACGTTATATACTGCTGCCATATCTACGTTATATACTGCTGCCATATCTACGTTATAGACTGCTGCTGCCATATCTAGGTTATATACTGCTGCTGCCATATCTACGTTATATACTGCTGCCATATCTACGTTATATACTGCTGCTGCCATATCTAGGTTATATACTGCTGCCATATCTACGTTATATACTGCTGCCATATCTACGTTATATACTGCTGCCATATCTACGTTATATACTGCTGCTGCCATATCTACGTTATATACTGCTGCCATATCTACGTTATATACTGCTGCTGCCATATCTAGGTTATATACTGCTGCCATATCTACGTTATATACCGCTGCCATATCTACGTTATATACTGCTGCTGCCATATCTAGGTTACGGTCAGAAGTGTCATATTACTCACAGGCAGTCATTTACACCGGCGGTCCACTGAGCCACAAAGCAACTACAGGGTTATTCTGTAGGAGTAGGTGTGGAATAAAGGTGGACATTTAATACTATTCCAATTTTAACTCAATATCCTCCTATTCTCCTGTTTGGGCTGTGAGAAGTCTGGAAGCCTTTTGGGGTTCGGGTTCAGACTACTTTAGTTGTAGTGAACATCTGAGGTACTTTCCATTAGAATTGATTTTAAAGAACTGATGCCAATGTAAAATCTACCATTTCAGCCATGATGTAGTTTGTTAGTGGACTGTGATAAATTAAGTCAGTCTGGGTTAGGGTTAGGGAACAGTTTGGGTTAGGGAACAGTTTGGGTTAGGGAACAGTTTGGGTTAGGGAACAGTTTGGGTTAGGGAACATTTTGGGTTAGGGAACAGTTTGGGTTAGGGAACAGTTTGGGTTAGGGAACAGTTTGGGTTAGGGAACAGTTTGGGTTAGGGAACAGTTTGGGTTAGGGAACAGTTTGGGTTAGGGAACAGTTTGGGTTAGGGAACAGTTTGGGTTAGGGAACAGTTAGGGTTAGGGAACAGTTTGGGTTAGGGAACAGTTAAGATTGGTTATTTGCTCAGGCCTCTTGTCCCCACACCCCTCAGCTCACCCCATTTCTCTCCTCTCTCCTCTCCTCTCTCCTCTCCTCTCTCTCCTCTCTTCTCTCCTCTCTTCTCTCCTCTCTCCTCTCCTCTCTCCTCTCCTCTCTCTCTCTCCTCTCTCCTCTCTCCTCTCTCCCTCTCTCCTCTCTCCTCTCTCTCTCTCTCCTCTCCTCTCTCCCTCTCCTCTCCCTCTCTCCTCTCCTCTCTCCTCTCCTCTCCTCTCTCCTCTCTCTCTCTCCTCTCTCCTCTCTCTCTCTCTTCTCTCCTCTCTCCTCTCTCCTCTCTCCTCTCTCCTCTCTCCTCTCTCCTCTCCCTCTCTCCTCTCTCCTCTCTCCTCTCTCCTCTCCTCTCTCCTCTCTCCTCACCTTCCTACTCTCCGATCACCCTGGAGTCACTGAGGTTGGCAAACTGACCCTGGTACCAACCATATCCTAATTGCCACCCTAACCCTTTGCGGTACACAACATTCACCCCCAGCTTTCATAGGGCACCAGTCAAAAAGAGGCCAATTAGGAACCAGATGATGTCTGCAGGCTAAAGCCTAGATCAGACCGGGCAAGACCTTGATACGATTCATCGCACAGGAACAATCGATCCTCCTGAGTTAATTATCCTGCCTAATTAATCTGGTGGAAGTGCAACCAAGCTCAATCCAATGGGTTAGGTCAGAAACAAGAGGTTGAGAGGAAGGACTATAAAGGACTATATGCCCTCAATATGGCTGCTAGTTCTGGGTCTGTGGTCGTGACCCTGTTCTGGGTCTGTGGTCATGACCCTGTTCTGTGTCTGTGGTCATGACCCTGTTCTGTGTCTGTGGTCGTGACCCTGTTCTGTGTCTGTGGTCGTGACCCTGTTCTGTGTCTGTGGTCGTGACCCTGTTCTGGGTCTGTGGTCATGACCCTGTTCTGTGTCTGTGGTCGTGACCCTGTTCTGTGTCTGTGGTCATGACCTGTTCTGTGTCTGTGGTTATGACTTTGTTCTGTGTCTGTGGTCGTGACCCTGTTCTGTGTCTGTGGTCGTGACCCTGTTCTGTGTCTGTGGTCGTGACCCTGTTCTGTGTCTGTGGTCATGACCCTGTTCTGTGTCTGTGGTCATGACCTGTTCTGTGTCTGTGGTTATGACTTTGTTCTGTGTCTGTGGTCGTGACCCTGTTCTGTGTCTGTGGTCGTGACCCTGTTCTGTGTCTGTGGTCGTGACCCTGTTCTGTGTCTGTGGTCATGACTTTGTTCTGTGTCTGTGGTCATGACCCTGTTCTGTGTCTGTGGTCATGACCCTGTTCTGTGTCTGTGGTCGTGACCCTGTTCTGTGTCTGTGGTCGTGACCCTGTTCTGGGTCTGTGGTCATGACCCTGTTCTGTGTCTGTGGTCGTGACCCTGTTCTGTGTCTGTGGTCATGACCTGTTCTGTGTCTGTGGTTATGACTTTGTTCTGTGTCTGTGGTCGTGACCCTGTTCTGTGTCTGTGGTCGTGACCCTGTTCTGTGTCTGTGGTCGTGACCCTGTTCTGTGTCTGTGGTCATGACCCTGTTCTGTGTCTGTGGTCATGACCTGTTCTGTGTCTGTGGTTATGACTTTGTTCTGTGTCTGTGGTCGTGACCCTGTTCTGTGTCTGTGGTCGTGACCCTGTTCTGTGTCTGTGGTCGTGACCCTGTTCTGTGTCTGTGGTCATGACTTTGTTCTGTGTCTGTGGTCGTGACCCTGTTCTGTGTCTGTGGTCATGACCCTGTTCTGTGTCTGTGGTCGTGACCCTGTTCTGTGTCTGTGGTCGTGACCCTGTTCTGTGTCTGTGGTCGTGACCCTGTTCTGGGTCTGTGGTCATGACCCTGTTCTGTGTCTGTGGTCGTGACCCTGTTCTGTGTCTGTGGTCATGACCTGTTCTGTGTCTGTGGTTATGACTTTGTTCTGTGTCTGTGGTCGTGACCCTGTTCTGTGTCTGTGGTCGTGACCCTGTTCTGTGTCTGTGGTCGTGACCCTGTTCTGTGTCTGTGGTCATGACCCTGTTCTGTGTCTGTGGTCATGACCTGTTCTGTGTCTGTGGTTATGACTTTGTTCTGTGTCTGTGGTCGTGACCCTGTTCTGTGTCTGTGGTCGTGACCCTGTTCTGTGTCTGTGGTCGTGACCCTGTTCTGTGTCTGTGGTCATGACTTTGTTCTGTGTCTGTGGTCATGACCCTGTTCTGTGTCTGTGGTCATGACCCTGTTCTGTGTCTGTGGTCATGACCCTGTTCTGTGTCTGTGGTCATGACCCTGTTCTGTGTCTGTGGTCATGACCTGTTCTGTGTCTGTGGTCGTGACCCTGTTCTGTGTCTGTGGTCATGACCTGGTCTGTGTCTGTGGTCATGACCTGTTCTGTGTCTGTGGTCATGACCCTGTTCTGTGTCTGTGGTCATGACCCTGTTCTGTGTCTGTGGTCATGACCTGTTCTGTGTCTGTGGTTATGATCCTGGGCTCTGCTCTGCTCACTGGACAGCTTCTACTGACAACTCGAGTGTCGGAGGAAGATCCACGTTTTCAGCATTTTTCTGCTAATCGGGGGAAGGACATGAGAACACACACACACAGCTAACGCAGGGCTAGAGGCTTACATCTGACGTGTTCTGAATGAGCAAACATGTAAAGTGTGTTTGTCTTCCGTTCTGTCAGAAGTGTCCACAGAGAGTAGACCAGAGTGCACTGTGATATGTGCAGCGTAAACCCAATTTAACCCAAAGTGATGAATAATTGATTTCAGGCAAGGTAGATATATTTGGTTATTCTGTTAGCAAATGCCCAACTAACTGAAGACGCACTGAAGATCCAATCATTCGAGACAAAATAGAAATATACACCCAAGTCCAACCAAGACTGACATAAGCCAACTCAAAACAGACATCAATAGCAAACAGCAGATCATGAAACACATTTACCTTATTATCTAACTAAATAACAACGCTTTGATAAATAATCCACCATTTATGACCTACTACAGAATAAAACGCACGCCGCCTGAAGCTCACAAACCATTCGTTTAATCTTCCCACAGCTGTCACCACCCCCCCTTCTGCATTTCTAGAGAAAGACCAAATTAGTAAAGGTTCCCTTAGCGTACGACATGTCGTGGACCTACCTCTGTGGTGAGCAGGCCTTTATGTATCCGTATGATCTCAGTCCATCCAGATAACTAGACAGACATAATCCTTGTTCTCTCTGCTTCACTAGTGCTATGCTCAGGGGTGTGTGTGTGTGTGTGTGTGTGTGTGTGAATTCTCCAGCCCTCTCTCTGCCTGTCTATTGTTACAGAGGACAGGGAGTCTTTCTGAGCATGCTCCGCTTGAACCAACCCTCACCGTCGGCATGGGAACGGGGAAGCGAGGCAAGGCAGCGACCCTGAACTGAGCTGGATTCTGATCAGTCTGTATCGGGTTACCGGCTGAGACCAAAACCTGCACTGGTAACATATCCCAATGACTGGAGTCATACTGAATCAGTCAATCTGAATGAGTCAAACTGAATGAGTCAATGTCAAACTGAATGGGTCAATTCAAACTGAATGGGTCAATGTCATACTGAATGAGTCAATGTCAAACTGAATGGGTCAAAGTCAAACTGAATGAGCCAATGTCAAACTGAATGGGTCAATGTCAAACTGAATGAGTTAATTCAATCTGAATGAGTCAATCTAAATGAGTCAATGTCATACTGAATGAGTCAATGTCAAACTGAATGGGTCAAAGTCAAACTGAATGAGCCAATGTCAAACTGAATGAGCCAATGTCAAACTGAATGGGTCAATGTCAAACTGAATGAGTTAATTCAATCTGAATGAGTCAATCTGATTGAGTCAATGTCAAACTGAATGGGTCAATTCAAACTAAATGGGTCAATTCAATCTGAATGAGTCAATGTCAAACTGAATGGGTCAAAGTCAAACTGAATAAGTCAATGTCTAACTGAATGGGTCAATGTAAAAGTGAATGAGTCAATGTAAAAGTGAATGAGTCAATGTAAAAGTGAATGAGTCAATGTCAAACTGAATGAGTTAATTCAATCTGAATGAGTCAAGCTAATGAGTCAATGTCATACTGAATGAGACAGACAGTTACCATGAGATGACATGTGTTACAGTTTCTTACAATCACTATGTTACTATTTTCAGAACCTTGATGTCATTTTTCAAAACTCTAGACACAAAACTCACAACCAATGATCAAAATGCACATTTTTCAAAACTCTAACCCTTTTCTCAATTGCTTGGATACAACACACATAGAACTTACATCATTGGTTCATTCAACAAAAATCACCTGTTCAATATGAACAACTTACAGTTTTTTCCGATTGCTAAACGACAGTGGGCACAACTGAAGTCACATGTGTAAAACTCTAACTACATTCTGCACTACCAACAGTCACCTGAGCTAAACAGTTGACATATCCTGCAAAACTAATTTCAAGCAACACAACTCTTAACACACGTCTCAAAACAGGCTCAGTGCAGCCAAACACTATATACAATCCTCACTGAGATAACACACACTGTCACTCAGAACACACTGAGAGTAAAAACACTAACGTCAAACACAGAAAATACTAACTTTTTTGTTTCAATAATTTGGGTGAATTCAGAGAAAGCAATATTTTCCTGAAACAAAAAAGTGACATTCTTTCACATGAATCATTTTATTTTTAGAACATACATTTTTTTTAGGTAAATGAAAATTAGCAGTATGCTTCAATAGATATATATTTGTATGTAATTTACGGAGTTACAGTAATGAGGAAAAAAGGTAGAAACTAAAAGTACATACAGTAATTCTAACAAATAATTGAGGGTCTAATCCCGCCTCTCTCCAGAATTAGGCCACAGGTTTTCATCAACATCACATCTATTGTTCTGTCTGGCCAGGCACCTGGGGAACAACCTTCTGGAGTGCCTTATCCATCCCTGGCATTTGGTCATGTGGTGGTGACCAAACACCTTCCAACTCTATTGGGTTGAGGAAGGGTGAATATGGAGGCAGGTTCAAAACCATAAATCTGCGATGTGCTGCAAACCAATCTGTGACAGCAGCAGAGTGGTGAAAAGCAACATTATCGCAAACTATGACAAAAACTTGGGTGTTTCTTACTGGCTCCCCCAGTTCTGCTGGAACTAGCTGAGCATAGAGCTGTTCTAGGAAAGCCATACGCCTTTCTGTGTTGTATGGGCCAATGAGTGGTGTGTTGAGTTCTACCTATATATATATATATATATGTGTTTACTAACAAGTCTAAAACAAGACACCTACTTTGGCTTTGAGCTGAAATTGCAATCAGCAGTTTTGAAATGCACCAAGATGAAATCCATTCTGTTTTGAATGTGTGGTTAACAGTTTTGACAACAGTGTGTTAGCATTTGAACAAAATGCTGTGAATCCACAGTGTTGTGCAGGTTGTGGTTAAGGTAATGGGATAAGTGTGTAGAGTTTTGAAAACTGTGTTCAAGCAATGAAAAACGAACTAGAGTTTGGTCCACATGAACTGCTGCTGTGCAGACTGTAGTTAGAGTTTTACACATGTGACTTCAGTTGTGCACACTGTCGTTTAGCAATCGGAAAAAACTGTAACATCAAAGTACTATTATTTCAAAATGGCAATTCACACATTTCAAATGAGTGTCTGTTCATTTCCTCACAATGATCTAACTATGAATTGATACAACTGTTCAAAAAGATAAGTAACTGTTGCATTATACTTAATGCATAGTTGTATGGAAACAGACAAACAATCTTCCATGTTTACGTTAAATCATGAAAGTTTCAAGATACTGAGATTTATTGTCACCAATTAGCTTGGATGAACCAATTTGACCACAATATCCATTGATGTGGCCTAATATTTTATCATACTGTAATGCTTCATCAGACACTGTGTCTATAGTCCCATAGTATAGTACTGTACCAACTTTCAGACTATTTACAATATTGACATTACTGCACTGTATGGTTGAAGGCCCTTGTAATTTGCCTGTCCAATTCAGCCAACCCATTATTGATGATTTAGTGCACATTGTGGAATGAGTATATACATACGGATTTGGATCCAATTGCCAGAGCATAGTGATACGTAACATGGAGCCATCAGGTGATCCAGGTCACAATGGAGGTCAAGCAGTGGTGGCAGGAAGACGAGAAAGACGAGGAAGACGTGTTGGTCAAAGGAATTGCATGGCAGGCACCCCTTCTGAGAGGTGGTCGTGGGCCTCGTTTGAGAGGTGTGGGGGAACGTGGTAGAGGACAAGGCCACGGACCAAGACAGCGGCAGCAACAGCATAGAGTGTCCATTGAAATTCGGGCAAAATCCAAGATGTTTGGCTAATGAAAACATCCAATGAGATGTAGATGAGAACCAGTGGCCAAATCCACAACACAGAGTTGATGACAATGTAGAAGTACTGTAATCACTCCTGTTTTGTTTCTTACAGTACAAGCAAGCAAGTTGAGGAACACTGAATTGGATGTTTTACAGTACTGTCTATTTCATAGCTAAATATGTGTACTGTTATGATTGTACTGTAGTATTTTGCATCAATATAAACTTCAATCATTTCACCGTCTCTGTAGTATTCTCTCTACTGCTGGAGTACTTTTACAGAGATGTATTTACTGTGCATGTAATGAAACCTGTATCACCTATTTTGTTCTATAATATTTAACGATTGTACGAACAATGACACAATGAAACTATCGGTTGCTTGTGTGTAGGTGATCTATAGTTATGTTGTGCAAGTGAAAGATTAATTTAAAGAGTGTGTGTGTGTGTGTGTGCATGTGTGTTCAAGGGTTTTACACCTCCAATATAAGCAGAAGTAGCAAGCAAGTTTATTTATACAGCACAATTCATACATAGAAGCAATTCAATGTGCTTCACAGAGGAAAATAATACAGTTTTTGCCTGCTGCTTGAACACTATAGACCCATGCTTAGACTAAAGTAACACAACTTCAAGCTTTTGTTACCAAACCTCAAACACATGTACCCATACCTTAAACAAAAGTGCTGCTTTGCAATCTTGATGCAATTCTGCAACACACTTACTCCTTTATGCCACACACTTACTCCTTTATGCAACACACTTACTCCTTTATGCAACACACTTACTCCTTTATGCCACACACTTACTCCTTTATGCAACACACTTACTCCTTTATGCAACACACTTACTCCTTTATTCCACACACTTACTCCTTTATGCAACACACTTACTCCTTTATGCAACACACTTACTCCTTTATGCCACACACTTACTCCTTTATGCAACACACTTACTCCTTTATGCAACACACTTACTCCTTTATGCCACACACTTACTCCTTTATGCAACACACTTACTCCTTTATGCAACACACTTACTCCTTTATTCCACACACTTACTCCTTTATGCAACACACTTACTCCTTTATGCAACACACTTACTCCTTTATGCAACACACTTACTCCTTTATTCCACACACTTACTCCTTTATGCAACACACTTACTCCTTTATGCAACGCACTTACTCCTTTATGCAACACACTTACTCCTTTATGCAACGCACTTACTCCTTTATGCAACGCACTTACTCCTTTATGCAACGCACTTACTCCTTTATGCAACGCACTTACTCCTTTATGCAACGCACTTACTCCTTTATGCAACACACTTGCTCCTTTATGCAACACACTTACTCCTTTATTCCACACACTTACTCCTTTATTCCACACACTTACTCCTTTATGCAACACACTTACTCCTTTATTCCACACACTTACTCCTTTATGCAACACACTTACTCCTTTATGCAACACACTTACTCCTTTATTCCACACACTTACTCCTTTATTCCACACACTTACTCCTTTATGCAACACACTTACTCCTTTATGCCACACACTTACTCCTTTATGCAACACACTTACTCCTTTATGCAACACACTTACTCCTTTATGCAACACACTTGCTCCTTTATGCAACACACTTACTCCTTTATTCCACACACTTACTCCTTTATTCCACACACTTACTCCTTTATGCAACACACTTACTCCTTTATGCAACGCACTTACTCCTTTATGCAATGCACTTACTCCTTTATGCAACACACTTACTCCTTTATGCAACACACTTACTCCTTTATGCAACACACTTACTCCTTTATGCAACACATTTACTCCTTTATTCCACACACTTACTCCTTTATGCAACACACTTACTCCTTTATGCAACACACTTACTCCTTTATGCAACACACTTACTCCTTTATGCAACGCACTTACTCCTTTATGCTACACACTTACTCCTTTATGCAACACACTTACTCCTTTATGCAACGCACTTACTCCTTTATGCAACACACTTACTCCTTTATGCAACACACTTACTCCTTTATTCCACACACTTACTCCTTTATGCAACACACTTACTCCTTTATGCAACACACTTACTCCTTTATTCCACACACTTACTCCTTTATGCAACACACTTACTCCTTTATGCAACACACTTACTCCTTTATTCCACACACTTACTCCTTTATGCAATACACTTACTCCTTTATGCAACGCACTTACTCCTTTATGCAACGCACTTACTCCTTTATGCCACACACTTACTCCTTTATGCAACGCACTTACTCCTTTATGCAACACACTTACTCCTTTATGCAACACACTTACTCCTTTATTCCACACACTTACTCCTTTATTCCACACACTTACTCCTTTATGCAACACACTTACTCCTTTATGCAACGCACTTACTCCTTTATGCAACGCACTTACTCCTTTATGCAACACACTTACTCCTTTATGCAACACACTTACTCCTTTATGCAACACACTTACTCCTTTATGCAACACACTTACTCCTTTATGCAACACATTTACTCCTTTATTCCACACACTTACTCCTTTATGCAACGCACTTACTCCTTTATGCAACACACTTACTCCTTTATGCAACACACTTACTCCTTTATTCCACACACTTACTCCTTTATTCCACACACTTACTCCTTTATGCAACACACTTACTCCTTTATGCAACGCACTTACTCCTTTATGCAATGCACTTACTCCTTTATGCAACACACTTACTCCTTTATGCAACACACTTACTCCTTTATGCAACACACTTACTCCTTTATGCAACACACTTACTCCTTTATGCAACACATTTACTCCTTTATTCCACACACTTACTCCTTTATGCAACACACTTACTCCTTTATGCAACGCACTTACTCCTTTATGCAACGCACTTACTCCTTTATGCCACACACTTACTCCTTTATGCCACACACTTACTCCTTTATGCAACGCACTTACTCCTTTATGCAACGCACTTACTCCTTTATTCCACACACTTACTCCTTTATGCAACACACTTACTCCTTTATGCAACACACTTACTCCTTTATGCAACACACTTACTCCTTTATGCAACACACTTACTCCTTTATGCAACACACTTGGTCCAGCATACTACACTCTATTTCATACATAAGACACTTCGTTCAAAAATGAAATCTCAGGGTGCCATTTGGAAAACACATGTATCCAAAATACAAAACACTTCTGGTATTTGCAACCACTCAAATACACACCTGAAGACACTTTCTTGCAAAACTGAACACCAATCAGCAAGCTACAAAAAGCCCTCAGTTTAGCCATTTCAAGAACTTTGCAAGCATGGATGGAGGGAGAGCAAGAGGAAGAAGGAATATGTACGGGTAAGTGTAACTGTCCTTTACATTTACAATTCAGTATTGGTGAAATCCAGTAGCAGCTGAATATGTACCATATCAGTACCACATGGATCCATTCAGAGAGCTACACAGGTACCTGTGTGATGGGGTGAAGGTTCTGTATGGCTACACAGGTAACTGTGTGATGGGGTGAGGGTTCTGTATGGCTACACAGGTACCTGTGTGATGGGGTGAAGGTTCTGTATGGCTACACAGGTACCTGTGTGATGCGGTGAGGGTTCTGTATGGCTACACAGGTACCTGTGTGATGGGGCGAGGGTTCTGTATGGCTACACAGGTACCTGTGTGATGGGGCGAGGGTTCTGTATGGCTACACAGGTACTGTGTGATGGGGTGAGGGTTCTGTATGGCTACACAGGTACCTGTGTGATGGGGTGAGGGTTCTGTATGGCTACACAGGTACTGTGTGATGGGGTGAGGGTTCTGTATGGCTACACAGGTACTGTGTGATGGGGTGAGGATTCTGTATGGCTACACAGGTACCTGTGTGATGGAGTGAGGGTTCTGTATGGCTACACAGGTACTGTGTGATGGGGTGAGGGTTCTGTATGGCTACACAGGTAACTGTGTGATGGGGTGAGGGTTCTGTATGGCTACACAGGTACCTGTGTGATGGAGTGAGGGTTCTGTATGGCTACACAGGCACCTGTGTGATGGGGTGAGGGTTCTGTATGGCTACACAGGTACCTGTGTGATGGGGTGAAGGTTCTGTATGGCTACACAGGTACCTGTGTGATGGGGTGAGGGTTCTGTATGTGTAGCACTGTAGTACAGTACTATGTTTTTTTGTTACAGAGAATCTTGGCCATGGATGGAGCTGCACAGCCTCTGGAATTCATTTTCATTGATAAAGCTGGATTGGACCTGAGCAAAACAAGACGACGGGGTCGTAATATAATTGGCCACAGGGTAATTGTGCACGTCCCGGGGCAGCACGGGGGTAATATCACATTGTGTGCCGCCATAAGCCTTCGAGGGCTTCTGTATCATCATGCAAAACTAGGTCCACACAATAGCCAACAAATACTCACATTTCTAGATGCTCTTCATAATATAGTTGTACAGAACAGACCAGATCAGCCCAGGTTTGTGGTGGTATGGGATAATGTTAGTTTCCATCGGGCTGCTCTAGTCCAGGCCTGGTTCACCAACCACAATCAATTTGAGGTGGTATACTTGCACCCTTACTCACCATTTTTAAACCCTATAGATGAATTCTTTTTGGCTTGGACATGGTGTGTATATGACCGCCAACCACATGGCCGCATGCCTCTTCTGCAGGCAACAGGCCTGCGGCGACATTCAGGTGAGAGCAATCTGTGGATGGTTTCGACATGCAAGGGGATATTTTCCCCGGTGCCTAGCGGGAGAAGACATTGCTTGCGATGTCGATGAGGTCCTGTGGCCAGACCCCAACAGACGAGCCCATGTATGAGCCCATGTATGCACAATTACCATGATTTTCTGTGTTTACAGTGGTGTTTTTTTTGCTTTATCTGTATTCATGTTACTGCAATGTACAGTGCTGCAATGTACAATATTGAGTAGGCCTATTTGCTTTTTTGGTTGTTTGCACGACTCTCTCCCAACATGGGACTCAGATCCAGGGCACGACTCTCTCCCAACATGGGACTCAGATCCAGGGCACGACTCTCTCCCAACATGGGACTCAGATCCAGGGCACGACTCTCTCCCAACATGGGACTCAGATCCAGGGCACGACTCTCTCCCAACATGGGACTCAGATCCAAGGCACGACTCTCTCCCAACATGGGACTCAGATCCAGGGCACGACTCTCTCCCAACATGGGACTCAGATCCAGGGCACGACTCTCTCCCAACATGGGACTCAGATCCAGGGCACGACTCTCTCCCAACATGGGACTCAGATCCAAGGCACGACTCTCTCCCAACATGGGACTCAGATCCAGGGCACGACTCTCTCCCAACATGGGACTCAGATCCAGGGCACGACTTTCTCCCAACATGGGACTCAGATCCAGGGCACGACTCTCTCCCAACATGGGACTCAGATCCAGGGCACGACTCTCTCCCAACATGGGACTCAGATCCAGGGCACGACTCTCTCCCAACATGGGACTCAGATCCAGGGCACGACTCTCTCCCAACATGGGACTCAGATCCAGGGCACGACTCTCTCCCAACATGGGACTCAGATCCAGGGCACGACTCTCTCCCAACATGGGACTCAGATCCAAGGCACGACTCTCTCCCAACATGGGACTCAGATCCAGGGCACGACTCTCTCCCAACATGGGACTCAGATCCAGGGCACGACTCTCTCCCAACATGGGACTCAGATCCAGGGCACGACTCTCTCCCAACATGGGACTCAGATCCAGGGCACGACTCTCTCCCAACATGGGACTCAGATCCAGGGCACGACTCTCTCCCAACATGGGACTCAGATCCAGGGCACGACTCTCTCCCAACATGGGACTCAGATCCAGGGCACAACTCTCTCACAACATGGGACTCAGATCCAGGACACGACTCTCTCCCAACATGGGACTCAGATCCAGGGCACAACTCTCTCCCAACATGGGACTCAGATCCAGGGCACAACTCTCTCACAACATGGGACTCAGATCCAGGACACGACTCTCTCCCAACATGGGACTCAGATCCAGGGCACGACTCTCTCCCAACATGGGACTCAGATCCAGGGCACGACTCTCTCCCAACATGGGACTCAGATCCAGGGCACGACTCTCTCCCAACATGGGACTCAGATCCAGGGCACGACTCTCTCCCAACATGGGACTAAGATCCAGGGCACGACTCTCTCCCAACATGGGACTCAGATCCAGGGCACGACTCTCTCCCAACATGGGACTCAGATCCAGGGCACGACTCTCTCCCAACATGGGACTCAGATCCAGGGCACGACTCTCTCCCAACATGGGACTAAGATCCAGGGCACGACTCTCTCCCAACATGGGACTCAGATCCAGGGCACGACTGACTGACAGCTTCAGGCACTGTCCCTTATCAGGTCGTTGTTAACAGCCAGGGCCAAAATGGGGGCAAAGATGCAGATGTAGTTTCATGCTGTTCAAATGTCTTTGTGACGGGGAAGGGCTTATGGCTTAATGATGTCAAGGGTTAAGGGATCAGTGGTGTAATGGAGAACAAAAAATAGAGATTAAATGTTACAAATAATCACCTCAGGAACAAGCACCAACATATCGTCATGCCGAAGCCGCCTGGAGACAGTGAGATGTCCCGTTGAACATTTGCATAGCCAATACAGAAATGGTCTGGCCTATCTATTGATCTATCCATTACATGCAAAGTGCAGAGGACACAACACCTGTGAATGAGTTATCTGCTCTGGGCTGGCTCGTCAACTGGCTGACAGCTTGTATGGTTGGTTGACAGCTTGTATGGTTGGTTGACAGCTTGTATGGTTGGTTGACAACTTGTATGGCTCGTCAGCTGGTTGACTGCTTGTATGGTTGGTTGACAACTTGTATGGCTCGTCAGCTGGTTGACTGCTTGTATGGTTGGTTGACAGCTTGTATGGCTGGTTGGCTGGTTGACAGCTTGAATGGCTCGTCAGCTGGTTGACTGCTTGTATGGTTGGTTGACAGCTTGTATGGCTCGTCAGCTGGCTGACTGCTTGTATGGCTGGTTGACAGCTTGTATGGCTGGTTGGCTGGTTGACTTTTTGGTTGGCTGGTTGACTGTTTGGTTGGCTGGTTGACTTTTTGGTACGGCTGGTTGACTGTTTGTATGGCTGATTGGCTGGTTGACTGAATGTATGGCTGGTTGACTGCTTGTATGGCTGGTTGGCTGGTTGACTGTTTGTATGGCTGATTGGCTGGCTGACTGAATGTATGGCTGGTTGACTGCTTGTATGGCTGGTTGGCTGGTTGACTGTTTGTATGGCTGGTTGGCTGGTTGACTGTTTGTATGGCTGGTTATCTGGTTGACTGTTTGTATGGCTGGTTGACTGTTTGTATGGCTGGTTATCTGGGTAACTTTGTGTCACAGTGTCTGCACTGAGAGACAGATGGGTGCATGGACTGGTTCTGAAACCCAGGAACACTATGATGTTTTGTATTTACTGCCCCTTTCTTCCAGGACCGGTTAATGTTAGGGGTTGGGTTAGGGGTTGGGTTAGGGGTTGGGTTAGGGTCTACATGAATGATGGGTGGTGTACCAACACTAACCTCATCAGGACTGTGTATCTATATGATGGGTGGTGTACCAACACTAACCTCATCAGGACTGTGTATCTATATGATGGGTGGTGTACCAACACTAACCTCATCAGGACTGTGTATCTATATGAATGATGGGTGGTGTACCAACACTAACCTCATCAGGACTGTGTATCTATATGAATGATGGGTGGTGTACCAACACTAACCTCATCAGGACTGTGTATCTATATGAATGATGGGTGGTGTACCAACACTAACCTCATCAGGACTGTGTATCTGTATGAATGATGGGTGGTGTACCAACACTAACCTCATCAGGACTGTGTATCTATATGATGGGTGGTGTACCAACACTAACCTCATCAGGACTGTGTATCTATATGATGGGTGGTGTACCAACACTAACCTCATCAGGACTGTGTATCTATATGATGGGTGGTGTACCAACACTAACCTCATCAGGACTGTGTATCTATATGAATGATGGGTGGTGTACCAACACTAACCTCATCAGGACTGTGTATCTATATGAATGATGGGTGGTGTACCAACACTAACCTCATCAGGACTGTGTATCTATATGAATGATGGGTGGTGTACCAACACTAACCTCATCAGGACTGTGTATCTATATGAATGATGGGTGGTGTACCAACACTAACCTCATCAGGATTGTGTATCTATATGAATGATGGGTGGTGTACCAACACTAACCTCATCAGGACTGTGTATCTATATGATGGGTGGTGTACCAACACTAACCTCATCAGGACTGTGTATCTATATGAATGATGGGTGGTGTACCAACACTAACCTCATCAGGACTGTGTATCTATATGAATGATGGGTGGTGTACCAACACTAACCTCATCAGGACTGTGTATCTATATGAATGATGGGTGGTGTACCAACACTAACCTCATCAGGACTGTGTATCTATATGATGGGTGGTGTACCAACACTAACCTCATCAGGACTGTGTATCTATATGAATGATGGGTGGTGTACCAACACTAACCTCATCAGGACTGTGTATATACATGAATGATGGGTGGTGTACCAACACTAACCTCATCAGGACTGTGTATCTGTATGAATGATGGGTGGTGTACCAACACTAACCTCATCAGGACTGTGTATCTATATGAATGATGGGTGGTGTACCAACACTAACCTCATCAGGACTGTGTATCTATATGAATGATGGGTGGTGTACCAACACTAACCTCATCAGGACTGTGTATCTATATGAATGATGGGTGGTGTACCAACACTAACCTCATCAGGACTGTGTATCTATATGAATGATGGGTGGTGTACCAACACTAACCTCATCAGGACTGTGTATCTGTATGAATGATGGGTGGTGTACCAACACTAACCTCATCAGGACTGTGTATCTATATGATGGGTGGTGTACCAACACTAACCTCATCAGGACTGTGTATCTATATGAATGATGGGTGGTGTACCAACACTAACCTCATAAGGACTGTGTATCTATATGAATGATGGGTGGTGTACCAACACTAACCTCATCAGGACTGTGTATCCATATGAATGATGGGTGGTGTACCAACACTAACCTCATCAGGACTGTGTATCTATATGAATGATGGGTGGTGTACCAACACTAACCTCATCAGGACTGTGTATCTATATGAATGACGGGTGGTGTACCAACACTTACCTCATCAGGACTGTGTATCTATATGAATGATGGGTGGTGTACCAACACTAACCTCATCAGGACTGTGTATCTATATGAATGATGGGTGGTGTACCAACACTAACCTCATCAGGACTGTGTATCTATATGAATGATGGGTGGTGTACCAACACTAACCTCATCAGGACTGTGTATCTATATGAATGATGGGTGGTGTACCAACACTAACCTCATCAGGACTGTGTATCTATATGAATGATGGGTGGTGTACCAACACTAACCTCATCAGGACTGTGTATCTATATGAATGATGGGTGGTGTACCAACACTAACCTCATCAGGACTGTGTATCTATATGAATGATGGGTGGTGTACCAACACTAACCTCATCAGGACTGTGTATCTATATGAATGATGGGTGGTGTACCAACACTAACCTCATAAGGACTGTGTATCTATATGAATGATGGGTGGTGTACCAACACTAACCTCATCAGGACTGTGTATCTATATGAATGATGGGTGGTGTACCAACACTAACCTCATCAGGACTGTGTATCTATATGAATGATGGGTGGTGTACCAACACTAACCTCATCAGGATTGTGTATCTATATGAATGATGGGTGGTGTACCAACACTAACCTCATCAGGACTGTGTATCTATAGGAATGATGGGTGGTGTACCAACACTAACCTCATCAGGACTGTGTATCTATATGAATGATGGGTGGTGTACCAACACTAACCTCATAAGGACTGTGTATCTATATGAATGATGGGTGGTGTACCAACACTAACCTCATCAGGACTGTGTATCTATATGAATGATGGGTGGTGTACCAACACTAACCTCATTAGGACTGTGTATCTATATGAATGATGGGTGGTGTACCAACACTAACCTCATCAGGACTGTGTATATATATGATGGGTGGTGTACCAACACTAACCTCATCAGGAGTGGTGGACTGTGTATCTAGGGGGTTTATATTAGGGTTAGGGGTTGATATGAGAGCTAGGGGTTAAAATTATGGTTATGGACGCTGCCTTTGCAGTCTGGATGCGGAAGGTGGTTAGGACATTCAGGGATTTGTTTGCCGAGGATCGCTTCTTAAGTTTCACCGACCTGGCCGCTAAGCACTCATTGGCTGCAACACACTTCTTCCGCTTCCTTCAGGTGCACCACTGTGTCTCCTCCCTTTTTCCTGGCTTTCCCTCCACTCCCCCGCTCAACCCTGGGATGCCATACTGTCCCTTACTCCCCTCGAGTCGGGGCTGACATCACGTATTTACTCCTTACTCGCGTCCTTTGAAGTGCTCTCCACCTGTAAGGACAAGCTGGCCTGGGAACAAGAGATGGGGGTGGAGTTCACTCAGGAGTGGTGGGACGAGCCCACTGACAGGATACGGTCTACTACGCCATGTGCCCGGCTCGGCCTCATCCAATTCAAGGTGCTTCACAGAGTTCACTTTTCTAAGGCGAGGCTCTCTGGTACCCCGATGTCAGGTGTGATAGATGTGGAGCTTCCCCATGCAACCTGACTCACATGTTTGCTCGATGCCCCTCTCTTCAGAACTACTGGTCCTACTGGATTGGACCTAAACAAAACAAGACGACGGGGTCGTAATATAATCGGACGTGCTGGAACGTGCTGGAAGTCGTGCTGGAAGTCACTTTGGACCCTTGCCCGCTGATAGCCGTCTTCGGTCTGCCTGGGGGTGTGTCTCTCCTTTCCTGCAAACACGCTGATATAGTTGCCTTTACGCCCCTGCTGGCCCGTCGCAGAATCCTCCTGAACAGGAAGTCGGCCCGCCCTCCATCCGCCTCGTGCTGGCTAATGGACGTCATGCACTTCCTACGGCTGGAGAAGGTGAGGTCATTTTCTGTTGTCATCTGTCTGTGTCCAATAAACAAATATATAAAAAAAAATAATAGGGTTAGGGATTAATATTAAGGGTTAATATTAAGGTTAGGGGTTAATATTAGGGGTTGATATTGGGGTTAGGGGTTAATATTAGGGGTTAATATTAGGGGTAGGGGTTAATATTAGGGGTTAATATTAGGAGTTAATATTAGGGGTAGGGGTTAATATTAGGGGTTAATATTAGGAATAGGGGTTAATATTAGGGGTTAATATTAGGAATAGGGGTTAATATTAGGGGTTAATATTAGGGGTTAATATTATGGATAGGGGTTAATATTATGGGTTAATATTGGGGGTTAATATTATGGATAGGGGTTAATATTATGGGTTAATATTAGAGTTAGGGGTTAATATTAGGGGTTAATATTAGAGTTAGGGGTTAATGTTAGGGGTTAATATTAGAGGTTAATATTAGGGGTTAATATTAGGGGTTAATATTAGAGTTAGGGGTTAATATTAGGGGTTAATATTAGAGGTTAATATTAGAGTTAGGGGTTAATATTAGGGGTTAATATTAGAGGTTAATATTAGGGGTTAATATTAGGGGTTAGGGGTAATATTAGGGGTTAATATTAGGGGTTAGGGGTAATATTAGGGGTTAATATTAGGGTTAGGGGTTAATATTAGGGGTTAGGGGTTAATATTGGGGTTAGGGGTTCATAATAGGGGTTAATATTAGGGATAGGAGTTAATATTAGGGTTAGGGGTTCCCCTTATTGTTAGGGGTTAGGGGTCAGGGGTAATATTAGGGTTAGGGGTTACCCTTAATGTTAGGGGTTAATATTAGGGGTTACCCTTAATGTTAGGGGTTAGGGTTCCACTCACATATGAATTATTCATGAGGGCGCTGCCACCAGACTCAATAATTCATGAGGCTTTGAGTCACTGACAGCCTTTGGAGAGGGAAGAGGAAGAGGGAGGAAGAGAAAAAACTGAAAATAAGGTTAGAGATAAATTGAGTAGAGATATACATCCTGTGCTTAAAAACCAATCAGTGACTTTGGGATAATATTTTAAGTCCACTCTGAGGGTGTAGTGGAAACTGGCACAGTGTGACAATCAACCATGTTTCACAGCTTAAGAGATCGATAGCGTTAGCATCTCGTGATGAGACATTGAGAAAAAGATTTACCTTCCAATACAAATGCAAAACAGGAAATACATACACACACACACACACACACACACAGGATATTAGAGTCTCTTTTAACAGGAAACACACACACACACAGACACACACACACACACACACACACACACACACAGGATATTACAGTCTCTAAACAGGAAATACATCCACCACACACACACACACACACACACACACAGACACATACACACACACACACACACACACACACACTCACACAGGATATTACAGTCTCTAAACAGGAAACACATCCACTGCACACACACACACACACACACACACACACACACATACAGGATATTACAGTCTCTAAACAGGAAATACATCCACCACACACACACACACACACACACACACACACACACACACAGACACACACAGTATTACAGTCTCTTAAGACCATTTTCATCTACAAATCCTCTTCGCCTACAGAAGAAGAGACCTGTTTTCTCACTGAGCTGGGGGATTACTTAAACACAGGACCACAGGACGTCATAAAATGTCTCCTCTAATGGTTTGGTGTGTTTTGTGGAGAAGGACAGAGATAACAGGGTATGGGCGCTTGGTAACCACTATGGCATTGTGGGACAGATGATGACCTTTTATGATGAGTCAGTCAGAAGAGACCATCAAATGACGACATACACAATGCAACAGACGTACAACAGGGATTAACATAGACTGTTCCCATATATCACGGTACCTAGTGGGCTAGGACGGTGTTGGTTAGTAGTTTCAGCTGGTTTTTCAGGGACACCTCACGCTATAAACACACCCAAGTCATAATCTGTTTGCCCCCCTGCCACCAGACACGTGGTACAAATATCTACTCACCCGCACCAGCAGAATCAGGATCAGTTTCTTCCCAACTGCTGTTAACATTCTGAACTCTGAAACCCTTCTGTAACCTTCCACTCACATTGCTACTTATTTATTTTATCTGCCATTTGCACAATACATTCTGTTTGTACTCCTCCTGCCCTGCACACTGCTAAAATGTGTATTATTATATTTGCCTTTTACACAATGCTTATCTATGTACCATCTGTTTACCAGTTGTACAGATGTTCTCTACAGGTGTTCCCCTCTGCACGTTTGCAATTTGCCACATTGTTGAACTGAACACCTGCACATTTACTCATCCATGTCAATTGCACATCTTCACACTGTATTACATATATTTTTGCACTGCTCTTTTGCACTTCTGGTTGGATGCAAACTGCATTTTTGTTTTGTTGTACTGTACTTATAGACCAATTATTTGTTTGTATACATTCGGGTTGTGCGCGCATCTAGGTTGCAGAAAACGCAGCAGTATCTAGCTATATTGATATTGCGCAAAAGAGTAACTCAAAAGAAGAATCGTTAAGCTAACTATCTTTTCAAAATGTACTCTGCTTACTAAAACAACCTGTCACCCAGCGATAAGCACTGTTATTTAACTAAATTCACGTTAATGTGTGGAATACGTCTTACAGATCCTTATGCCATAGCGCCCTATAAATGGTTAAACGAGGAAGCCAAATTGCCTAGCATTCAGTGGCAAGAAATATATAATTACCTGATTGACACTCAAGCGTTTATACCCGGGAGAAGTTAAAAGCGTACAAATCTCTTGATGTGTACAACTTTGTTCTGTGTGGTCATGTCCAAGACATACAACTAGAGAGAAACACATGTTGTTTGTATGAATTATTTATTTGAGTAGGTTAAAACATAGTTTAAAACAAGGTGGATTATTATTAGTCGCTAAGAGTGCATGTCCTATGAAAAAGGACTGCCTTGAAATAAATACATGGGGAATTGTGAAATACAAGTCCCTCGAAATAAATAAATGTTGTCTTATGGAAAATCTTTAATATCTTTACATATGAAGTGATTTATACATTTATATTTACACATATTTATGTAATTATTGCCTAATTTCATAGATATATTTATTATTTCATAGCTGTATTTATCTATTTAATATTGACGTAAATGGCGTTCCATACTGACACCACAAACAAAATAAGAAAATATATCAGGAAATGTGATGGGAGTTAAGGCGTCAGGGTCGCGGATCCACTGGTGTTTTGGGACTTCATAACGATCGACATTTCCAATAAAGTTGATTCTTTCAACATAGCGTTTTGAATGTTTCTGGTCGTCGTTTGCAACCGACATGCTCGGTCGAACATGCGTGACGTCGATGTGACGTAAGGTGATAATTGGTCTATTGTCACGATGGTGTGGTGGCGTCGCTACACGGACATATTTCGAGGTGTTGCACTTCCTTGTTCACTTCCTTGTTTACGTTTGTAGTAACAGGTGTTCGCACTCAGTGGCCCTCATTTATCATTCTTGCGTAGAAACGGGCGTATATGTTGGCGTAAGATTATGCTTACACTCCTCTCACCATCTGATTTATGAAGCTGTGCATACCGTTGAAATCCAGGTGTAGGCAATACCTGCCCTTGATAAATGCCGCGGCTGAAAACGATCGTCATTAGAATAACACGCCCCTATATATTCAAGTCTCCGCCTCCCCACGCCCTCATTTTACGCCATGGACTCACGGAAGACGGCAAAGAAGAGAAACTTATCCGACGTGGAGGATCAAATGACCTATCACAATGCATTATTTTACAGCACGTGTTTTGAAACAATTAGCATTTAATGTCGTTTCACGTCACATGTATTGGGGTGTACAATAGTGATGATGATGTGATGTGGAGTAACATTCATTCACATTAATAATTGCATGACAATTTGTAATATTCTTATTATTATTATTTTTATTATTAATGACGCTTATTGTTATTTAGAATGTCATTATTATTATTTGTATTATTATTATTATTTAAAAAAAGAAGAATGTCATTTTTATTATTTTGTCAGTCTGAATTATATTTTGGTCGAAAGCCTTTCATTACTGAACCCATATTTTTCCCTGAACATATCAGACAACAAGGGTGCATGCCCCTCTTATCTTTTTTTCTGCGCTCTGATCTCCTGAGTCCTGCTCCGTGCGCTACTCCGTCTCCGTCTCCACGCGGGTTCTCCGCATCCATCGCCGCCTGGATCATTTCTCGTGCGCGCTGCTTTATTTCTGCATCCAAGTAATGGTCTTTATAACGCGGATCAAGTACAGTCGTGATGAAGTGCAGAGGATCCGAATAGATCACAATATTTCGGCCGTATTGTTTCGGTGATAAAAGTATTTCGGTGCATCCCTAATACATATGCTTACAAATCAAATGCTTTGGTAAAGTCACACAAATTAAACATTGAAGCCCATGTTGCACAAAAATAAACACTGAAGTTTATAATTACTATGTTGTTGTTTTTTTACAGTGGGCCATAATATATCATATCTTTTAGTTTGTCAGTGCATTTTGTGGTGTTAGGAATTGTTTTTCTGCGCATTTCCGCACTAACTCAAAACGTGCGTATATATGTACACCACCTCCTGAGCTGGCGTAGGACTTGAGCGTGCCGTACGCCAACGTCCATATTGATAAATCTCAAAGTCACCGTGGTTTTGGGTGTACGCCAGGTGTACGCTGGAAATTTGGTGTAGGAAATCTGGTGTACGCACTTTTGATAAATGAGGGCCAATGTCACTCAGTGGGATATGAAAGAGCCTGGTAGCAAGTCACTCCTTGCTTAGCATTGTTTCATGTCACACAGTTTAGTTAGAGGTGAGTGTTTGTCGTTGTCTACTGCTGTTGTTTGTGACTTATATTATAAGACGCTATATGCGCATAGTTTGTTTCATTTACAACAGTTTAGCCTTTTTCACCGTTTATGGTTTGTTTTACGTTGCTGCTTAAATAAACCTGTGTCAAAACGGATTGCTGGCTCTGCAAATGGCTTCAACCACACTACGCCGCTCTGTTCGTGACAGAATGCTAAGCCGACCGAAAAGCCAGCAGAGCCGAACGGTGAGTGGATTCCTCGGAGGGGCAAGTTATAGCGCTCCGAGGTATGAAGCTCACCGTCACCCCACGGAGCAATGTGAATGGCGCTACACCTGGCAGGGTGATTGGGGGTCCGACTCCCTCTCATTGGATGATGATGAGGCGGTCTACGAGAGAGTGGAGGAGGACTCCCTGGAAGACGCCCTGCTATGGGATCCCGTCCTCAGTCGACTAGTCCCGGTAACATCAGACGTCGGCTGGGGCGGGCAGAAGAGGCTACCAGGGCTGGCAACAACGGGTTCACGGTCCTCCAAAGAACTGTTCAATGGAGCACCCCAAAGGCTTCCCAATAACAAAATTGGGGGGGGGTGCTAGAGGGGTGTTCTAGGGGGATCGTGAAGGAGAACCTAAGCGCTGGACCCAGCCAGCAGGTGGGGAAAGAACACCATCCACACCCGGTGCCAAGACGGAAGTGCCAGGTGAAGCCACCTGTGAGTCCAGCGCCACCCACGGCCCTGGAGCCTCAGAAGACGCCGTCCACTGTTCCGGGGCTGCAGCCAGGGCCAGCAAGTGCCATGGAGCTACAGCCACAACCCCAGCTCCAGCTGGGTGATGACCCATTTTGGCTACCTACCACCGGGACAGAGAGATCCCCGGAGGGTTTGCATGAACAGCCCCCGGAGGTGATTAGGAGGTGGTGGGGGGCATGGCTGGACTTAAAAGCGCCGACGGCAGCTATGGCCGCAGCCACGCCAGCGCCCGAGATGGCCGCAGCCACGCCACCGCCCGAGATGGCCGCCGTCTCCACGCCAGCGCCCGAGATGGCCGCCGCCGCCACGCCAGCGCCCGAAATGGCCGCCGCCGCCACGCCAGCAACCGAGATGGCCCCCGCCGCCATGCCAGCGCCTGAGATGGCCGCCGCCGCCACGCCAGCGCCCGGGATGGCCTCAGCCACGCCAGCGCCCGTGATGGCCCCAGCCACGCCAGCGCCCGTGATAGCCTCAGCCACGCCAGCGCCCGTGATGGCCTCAGCTACGCCTTCGCCCGTGATGGCCTCAGCTACGCCTGGGCCCATGATGGCCTCAGCTACGCCTTCGCCCGTGATGGCCTCAGCTACGCCTGCGCCCGTGATGGCCTCAGCTACGCCTGTGCCCGTGATAGCCTCAGCTACGCATGCGCCCGTGATGGCCTCAGCTATGCCTGCGCCCGTGATGGCCTCAGCTACGCCTGCGCCCGTGATGGCCTCAGCTACGCCGACGCCCGGGATGACCGCAGCTACGCCGACGCTTGGGATGACCACAGCTACACCAATGCCCCTCCTTCCTCCGCCTGGCCCCCCGGAGTGTTCCCTCCTTCCTCCGCCTGGCCCCCCGGAGTGTTCCCTCCTTCCTCCGCCTGGCCTCCCAGAGTGTTCCCTCCTTCCTCCGCCTGGCCTCCCGGAGTGTTCCCTCCTTCCTCCGCCTGGCCTCCCGGAGTGTTCCCTCCTTCCTCCGCCTGGTCTCCCGGAGTGTTCCCTCCCTCGGCCGACAGAGAGCCCAGACGAACGGCTCCTCCCCCTCAGTATGAGGTTCTGGCGTGTAACCTCCTTTCCCCGCCACCCACGATGGCCGCCGCCACGTCGCCCACGATGGCCGCCGCCACGACGCCCACGATGGCCGCCGCCACGATGCCCCCTGAGCCGCTCAAAATGGCGGCCTGTCGGCCGTACCAGATGGCGGCCCCTCAGCCGCTCAAGATGGCGGTCGGCCCACCGAGGCCTATTCAGGGCTGGACCTGCGGTCCTGGACTGACCCTTTGGGGTTTGACTGTGGGTCCTCTCCTGTTGCTCCCTTGTTTTGTTTTTGTGTTTCCTTTCGTCTATCTGGGGAGCTAGCCTTTTAGTGGGGGATACTGTCACGATGGTGTGGTGGCGTTGCTACACGGACATATTTCGGTGTTGCACTTCCTTGTTCACTTCCTTGTTTACGTTTGTAGTATTAGCTGTTCACACTCAATGTCACTTAGTGGGATAAAAAAGAGCCTGGTAGCAAGTCACTCGTTGCTTAGCATTGTTTCATGTCACACAGTTTAGTTAGAGGTGAGTGTTTGTCGTTGTCTACTGCTGTTGTTTGTGTGTTATATTATAAGACGCTATATGCGCATAGTTTGTTTCATTTACAACAGTTTAGCCTTTTTCACCGTTTATGGTTTGTTTTACGTTGCTGCTTAAATAAACCTGTGTCAAAACGGATTGCTGGCTCTGCAAATGGCTTCAACCACACTACGCCGCTCTGTTCGTGATATCTATACTGCCCAATAACAATAAAATTGAATCTCTATCTAATATAATAATATAATAATCTCTCAAATGGTCTATTGATACAGGTGAGGGCTAGGTTAGGGTTTGGGTCAGGGTTAGTTTAGGGTTAGAGTCAGAGCTAGGCAGTGTTGGTCATCTTATATAAAAAAAGTAATTAGTTACAGTTACAAATTACTTCTCCCAAAAAGTAATTGAGTTAGTAACTCAGTTGCCACATTGTAAAAGTAATTAGTTACTCAGCAAAGTAACTGACATTATTTTGTTTATGTTCTAAGCGCTATTACGTTCTATAACATTTAACGTCAAAGATGTTTATATTAACTTATTGAAGAATAAAACACTATATACAGTAATTTAGAACATTTGGTATTTATTTGTTCTCAATAGATTGCAGCTGCCATATGATATGCATATGATAAAAACATAAATAAATATTGAAAATAAAATTCAAGTGCAAATTTAAGACACAAAAACCTGGGTAAAAAGAAACAAAGAAAAATCTTTCAGAAGTGGATAATGTCTTTTTTCCTGGGCAATGTGGGCATAGCGTGCATGTAACATAAACATTCGTGCCTTTGACTTCAATGAGCGAGAAGTAGTGCCGGTACTTCCAGTTTGACACCGCTATTTTTGAACTTCCCCGGCTCGTCGCCATTGTCGCTGACGCAGTCTTGTTTAGTGGTAGTCAGAGTGTGTGCAGCGAGACAGCTTGAGCAAGGCACCGCCCACCCAGCCAATCATCATTGCATTTGCAACGGCGTCATCATCCCCACCCCAGCTGCAGTTGTTGTGTAGCCAAAGCATGACACCTCGCGCTTCATTCAACCAAATTGTAGTAACGCGACACTTTCAATCTCAGTAAAGATAACGGCGTTGTAACGATGGAAACAGTAATTAATTAGATTACTCCGTTACTGAAAAAGTAACTCCGTTAGTAACGCCGTTATACTTAAACGCCGTTACTCCCAACACTGGAGCTAGGTTAGGGTTTGGGTCAGGGCTAAGTTAGGGTTAGAGTCATGGCTAGGTTAGGGTTAGAGTCAGGGCTTGGTTAGGGTCAGGGCTAGGTTAGGATTAGGGTCAGGCAAGGGCGTAGTTTTGGTCTCAGCTTTGGTGGGGACATCCCCATCACCATCTTAAGGCAAGTAAACTTTTACTGAGAATAATGTGATTCTTTTTTTGTGTTTAGTTGAGACAATAGCCTGTTGCTTTTATAGTACTCGAAAGTTAAACTAGCATCTCCATGTGGAGAGAAATATGTGCAGACAAAAAGAATTATGTAGTACCTGCCGTTTGACTTTTAGATGGCAATGCTGTATGTCAGATTCAGATTTCATTGCCTATTGTAGCGACCCTGGTGGTGCCACTACTTGCCCATGTGATATCCCTATTTGGAGCAGTGGGTAGTGCGCTCGACCAACACTGTCAAATTATTCACATTGCTTCTAGCTCATGTGCCTATCAATGCAATGACAGTCCTTCTTTAGACAGTTAATTCGGTTGTCACGCATTGTGTAGGATTCACTCAGACACTCACAAATAGGCCACATTACATAAACAAAATATACATAGGAAAAATGTCCATGTTTATTGTGTCTGCAAGATTCTAACTTAAGGTAGGCTAATTACAGACTTAAGCTAGGCTATTTACAGACTTAAGGAAGGCTAATTACAGACTTAAGGTAGGCTAATTACAGACTTAAGAAAGGCTAATTACAGACTTAACATAGGCTAATTACAGACTTAAGGTAGGCTAATTACAGACTTAAGGTAGGCTAATTACAGACTTAAGAAAGGCTAATTACAGACTTAACATAGGCTAATTACAGACTTAACGTAGGCTAATTACAGACTTAAGGTAGGCTAATTACAGACTTAAGGTAGGCTAATTACAGACTTAAGGTAGGCTAATTACAGACTTAAGAAAGGCTAATTACAGACTTAACATAGGCTAATTACAGACTTAACGTAGGCTAATTACAGACTTAAGGTAGGCTAATTACAGACTTAAGGTAGGCTAATTACAGACTTAAGAAAGGCTAATTACAGACTTAAGGTAGGCTAATTACAGACTTAACGTAGGCTAATTACAGACTTAAGGTAGGCTAATTACAGACTTAAGGTAGGCTAATTACAGACTTAACATAGGCTAATTACAGACTTAACTTAGTCTAATTACAGACTTAACGTAGGCTAATTACAGACTTAAGGATAGCTAATTACAGACTTAAGGTAGGCTAATTACAGACTTAAGGAAGGCTAATTACAGACTTAAGGTAGGCTAATTACAGACTTAAGGTAGGCTAATTACAGACTTAAGGTAGGCTTATTACAGACTTAAGGAAGGCTAATTACAGACTTAAGGTAGGCTAATTACAGACTTAAGAAAGGCTAATTACAGACTTAACATAGGCTAATTACAGACTTAACGTAGGCTAATTACAGACTTAAGGTAGGCTAATTACAGACTTAAGGTAGGCTAATTACAGACTTAAGAAAGGCTAATTACAGACTTAACATAGGCTAATTACAGACTTAACGTAGGCTAATTACAGACTTAAGGTAGGCTAATTACAGACTTAAGGTAGGCTAATTACAGACTTAAGAAAGGCTAATTACAGACTTAAGGTAGGCTAATTACAGACTTAACGTAGGCTAATTACAGACTTAAGGTAGGCTAATTACAGACTTAAGGTAGGCTAATTACAGACTTAACATAGGCTAATTACAGACTTAACTTAGTCTAATTACAGACTTAACGTAGGCTAATTACAGACTTAAGGATAGCTAATTACAGACTTAAGGTAGGCTAATTACAGACTTAAGGAAGGCTAATTACAGACTTAAGGTAGGCTAATTACAGACTTAAGGTAGGCTAATTACAGACTTAAGGTAGGCTTATTACAGACTTAAGGTAGGCTAATTACAGACTTAAGGTTGGCTAATTACAGACTTAAGGTAGGCTAATCACCATTCAGTGACTTGGTAACGTATCATTCTATCATGATAGTGCAACTTCTATGTTGCTCTAGACGCTGAACAGTGTGGTCGCTTTTTGCTCTCTCGCTCTCTCGCTTTCTACTGCTCTCTCATTTTTACTTTTTTTACTTTTCTTACAAGTTGCTAACAGTCTTACCATGTTTTCTTTATTTTTGTTATTTTCTTACATATTTTTTTTTTTGCTGTTTTAAGTCCTGACTTGCGCTGCGGTCATCCCTGTATTATGGAGGAGTTACGACAGGTGATTGAGGAACGGATCACCCGTCTGGAAGATTTAGTGACCCGAGCGCTCCTCCGGTCTGACTATGGGTCCTATACAGAATGTGAGTCTACAAACGCCATTGCTAACAGAGCGCAGCAGGCAGACTTAAGGCTAGAGAGCCCAAAAGATTTCTCAAGGCTTGATAAAACGCAGACACAACTGATGATACAGGAGAGTGAACAATACATTGACTCTGTAGCAGCTACTTTAGGTGTTGAGCTACCAAATGTTAACGGACAGACACAGATTGTTATTCATGGGACTACATCAAATCTAGAGCACCCTGTCATGGACCTAGCTGACACGCTCCACTGGACATGTCCTTACCCTAACCCTAATCATCACATCTAGAGCACCCTGTCACGGACCTGGCTGACACCCTCCCCTGGACATGTCCTAACCCTAACCCTAACCCTGGACATGTCCTAACGCTACTGAATTAACCACAGAAGCCTCCAAACCAGACTTCCATAATGACACATCTTACTGGCACAGCACGGGTGCTAGACCAAAGGCATCAACTCCAGCCGGGACCTGGTCTGACGTAGTACGCCGCAGAGGGAAATCCAGCAAGAAATTAAACAAGAGAGCACCTATGCTCACCCCACCACCTGAACTCCTACTGCAAAACAGGTATGACCCACTGGCTCGGAACAAAATGGGTGTAGATGAACCTGGGGAAGCTAAGCACAACACTAGCATTAAAGCTAAAAACCAAAAACAAATAAATAGCCCCAAAACCACTGCTATGATGAATGCTAGAAGAAGCTCAGCTAAACTCAGATTTGACGAGCCCACACCTGATAAACCTGACACAACTTTGATTAGGTGACGATATAACCAAGCACATCAGAATGGCAAAGACTGAAAACTTAACCATGTCTGACACATCGGTGAGAGAGCTAACAGGTAATGTTGCCAACAATTCTCTCTACACACCCAAGCAACATGAGAATTATTATCCACACTGGGACTACTCACATTTTACATAGGAAACTGGCTCTGAGACCCTGAAACAAGATTTCTCTCTGCTACTGGAAAAAGTAAGTTACTCTCAAGCGCAAGATGTTTTTATCTCAGGGCCCATTCCAACCTTGGGGAAAGGAATTGAATCTTTTAGCAGACTGCTTGGGCTGAATTCATGGCTGATGTCGACGTATCTCAACTACGGGATAAAGTTCATTGACAATTCCAATCTTTTTTGGAACTGTATAGACCGTTTTAGACCTGATGGGGTTCATCCAAACATCATGGGATGCCGGCTGCTTGGTGCCAACCTACGTCACGCTCTTGGAATGGCATCTCTAAACAAGATAAGCATGAAGGACAGTGCGCATAGAGAGGATCCACCCCCCCTCACCTGACCCTCTAACCCAAATAATTCACTGGTTCCAGAAGTTGTCCTTGTCCCAAGTTGGGGCACAACGACCCCCCTCTCCCACTTCACCACACTCACCCTCTGCCACCACACCCCTCCTTCCCCCCTCTATCACACCACCCTCCCTCTCACCACCACCCACCCTATGCCCCACTCCTCCCCCATGTTTTAAACGAATGCTTAGACAACTTCCACATCGTTCACAACCTTGTCCTTTATCTTCACAGAGCACACAAGATACTCTGTGATGTGCTTCGGGTCCCTGCTGTTGTAAACATAGACATGCTGAGTATTCCTGTGTTAATTAGAAAAATAAGGAATGGATTGAAAGCCACTTATGAAGTAAACAAGTCAAATCTGTTATCTGTAACATGTCAACCTGCTAGTGCGAGGAACCCTACCATCTCTATCAAGATGGCTTTACTAAATATTAGATCTCTTGCCAACAAATCATTATTGGTAAATTACATTATAATATCCTACAACTTAGTTTTTATGTTTCTCACGGAAATCTCGTTAAATGAGGTCAGTAGTGCTACTGTGCTTAACGATCTACAGACCTCCGAGATACTCTGCAACATTTATTGATGACTTTGCTGAACTACTCTCTGTTATATCTGTTGATTACAACTTCTTTATTGTTACAGGGGACTTTAACATCCACATTGATAATGATACGGACAATAATGCCAAAGAACTTGTTGCACTACTTGACACCTTTGAACTCAATCAACATGTATAAGAGTGTATCACACCCAAGGCCACACTCTAGATCTGGTTATCTCTAGAGGTCGCAGTCTTTCCTATGTCGTGGTTAAAGACTTGGCCCTGTCTGATCATTTCATTGATTACCCCAGATGTTCAAGTAAACTCAGTTCCTGTTAAAAAAGGTACATTAATGAGAGAACCAATGCTTAATTTATGGAGGCCATTGCTGCTTCACCAACAACAAGTGCAGAGTCAGTTGACAAACTCCTGGATAATTTTAATGAAAAGATATTGAATGTCATGAATCGTGTTGCACCGGTAAGGGTAAAGAGAACAAAAAAAAACAGAAAGCCCCATCTTAAAGCTTCCACACCACCAACAAAACTATTTTTAACTCCATAACAATAGATCTGCAGCAAATAGTTAATAGCTCTTTACAATTAGGGATTTTCCCAACGTCACTAAAAACAGCTGCCATTAAACCGCTATTAAAAAAGAGAACACTAGATGCAACTATTTTGAACAACTATAGAACTGTCTCAAATCTACCTTTTGTAGCCAAAATTATTGAGAAGGTGGTCTTCAAACAAATTTGTGAACTCAAACGGTCTCTTAGACAAATTCCAATCAGGCTTCCGACCTTATCATAGTACTGAAACGGCTCTGATAAAAGTTTTAAATAATATACGACTGAACACTGACTTGGATAAAATGACAGTTTTGGTTCTGTTGGAGCCAATTTCAGTCGGTTAAATATTTTGCTTTATACTAAAACGACGACACCCGGTGGACACCTAAGAAATGTTCCTGCAGTGGAAATCTCCCCTGGGCACCTATTAATGAGGGACAGGTGTGCTGGCACCTATTAATGAGAGACAGGTGTGCTGGCTCCTATTAATGAGGGACAGGTGTGCTGGCACCTATTAATGAGAGACAGGTGTGCTGGCACCTATTAATGAGGGACAGGTGTGCTGGCACCTATTAATGAGGGTCAGGTGTGCTGGCACCTATTAATGAGGGACAGGTGTGCTGGCACCTATTAATGAGGGACAGGTGTGCTGGCACCTATTAATGAGGGACAGGTGTGCTGGCACCTATTAATGAGGGACAGGTGTGCTGGCACCTATTAATGAGGGACAGGTGTGCTGGCACCTATTAATGAGGGACAGGTGTGCTGGCACCTATTAATGAGGGACAGGTGTGCTGGCACCTATTAATGAGGGACAGGTGTGCTGGCACCTATTAATGAGGGACAGGTGTGCTGGCACCTATTAATGAGGGACAGGTGTGCTGGCACCTATTAATGAGGGACAGGTGTGCTGGCACCTATTAATGAGGGACAGGTGTGCTGGCACCTATTAATGAGGGACAGGTGTGCTGGCACCTATTAATGAGGGACAGGTGTGCTGGCACCTATTAATGAGGGACAGGTGTGCTGGCACCTATTAATGAGGGACAGGTGTGCTGGCACCTATTAATGAGGGACAGGTGTGCTGGCACCTATTAATGAGGGACAGGTGTGCTGGCACCTATTAATGAGGGACAGGTGTGCTGGCACCTATTAATGAGGGACAGGTGTGCTGGCACCTATTAATGAGGGACAGGTGTGCTGGCACCTATTAATGAGGGTCAGGTGTGCTGGCACCTATTAATGAGGGACAGGTGTGCTGGCACCTATTAATGAGGGACAGGTGTGCTGGCACCTATTAATGAGGGACAGGTGTGCTGGCACCTATTAATGAGGGACAGGTGTGCTGGCACCTATTAATGAGGGACAGGTGTGCTGGCACCTATTAATGAGGGACAGGTGTGCTGGCACCTATTAATGAGGGACAGGTGTGCTGGCACCTATTAATGAGGGACAGGTGTGCTGGCACCTATTAATGAGGGACAGGTGTGCTGGGCCAAACGAGAGGCAGAAGGACAATGTTTGTCAACCGTGGCAGGTCGGTCGTGTGATACATTTAGTTAGATAGATATAGAAACGTTTGAAATTACAAAGCCTATTTTTATTTTGAACTTTGCCTTTTGGAAATAACCATTTTTGGCTTACGACCACACATCACACACCATTAATCCGTGACGAAAGGAACCCCCAGAAGAAGACACAATACAACAAACGTAAGTAGGTTTTAATTAGATCACGTTTTGTAGACAGGGCCGACGCACGCGTTGACATCTTTATGCCTCTCAAGAGTTGGCCTATTGAAAGTATAGGAAAAGGCCAGTACAGGTTCTATTAGATCTCAGTGCTGCATTTAACACAGTAGATCATATACCACTTCTGGACAGGCTGGAAAATTGGGTAGGACTCTCCGGGCAGTCCTTAATTGGTTCAGGTCTTATTTAGATGGGCGGAGTTACTTTGTCATCATCTGCAATCATGAATCAAATTAGGTGGCTATGACATGTGGAATTCCCCAGGGATCAATTCTCGGACCACTTCTGTTCAATCTCTATATGCTACCTCTGGGCAAAATTCTACAGAACAACAACATTAACTACCATAGTCATGCAGATGATACTCAAATATATATGGCTCTGGAACCATCTGACTGCAGCTCTATTGACTCACTGTATCAATGTATAAAGCACATCAATGATTGGATGAACCAAAATTGTCTACAATTAAACCAAAATAAAACAGAGATTATTGTGTTTGGCAGCAAAAATAAAATAACTAATATTAGGAAAGAACTCGATTCTCGAGCCTTAAAAACCAGGGACCAAGTGCGTAATCTAGGTGAAATGATAGACTCAGATCTCACATTCACCAGTCATATTAAAACGGTCACCAAAACAGCGTTCTATCATCTTAAAAATATAGCCAGAATCAAGGACCTGGTGTCGAAAAATACCAAGAGAGGCTTATCCATGCATTTATCTCCAGTAGAGTTGACTACTGTAATGGGCTCTTAACTGGACTTCCCAAAAAGACTGTAAAACAGCTGCAGCTCATTCAGAATGCTGCTGCTAGAATGTTAACAAAAAAACTAAGAGAACAGAATACGTCATGCCGGTTCTTAAATCTTTGCACTGGCTTCCAGTTTGTTACAGAATAGATTTCTGATATGTTTGAAGAGTATAAGCCAAGCAAGGCACTCAGATAATTGAACTCAGGACAGCTAGTAGAGCCTAGAGTCAAAACTAAACATGGTGAAGCTGTATTCAGCAGTAACGCTGCATGCAACTGGAATAAATTACCAGAAGATCTTAGATGTTCCCCAAATGTATCAATTTCTAAAGCCAGGCTAAAAACATTTCTCTTTTCACAAGCATATGACTGAGCGCTTAAACTTAAGTTTAAAGTCTATTTTAATTTTCTATTCCCAAACTTTTCACACTATTACGTTTTCGTTTCCTCATTGAATTTATGTTTTTATTTGTTTTTATTCTGATGCATGGCATAAATGAAAACCTGTAATGTATACATAAGAGATCTGAAGTTCTAAAAACTTCCTGGACAGGTAATATAGACCTGGAACAGTTCTAAAGACCTATCACCAGTAGAGACCTGGAACGGTTCTAAAGACCTTTCGCCAGTAAACAGCTTTTTTTTGTAGATGGCTCTGCCCAGCGTTCTCCCACAGGGGAGCCCTAGGTTGCATATGCCGTCACTTCAACATTACAGGTTGTTATGAATATTAAATGCATGTATTATATTATCACTTTCCTCTGTTAACTGATATGAGCATGGTATTGTTTTGTTGATTTTCATTCCTGTTGACAGGACCTCTACTAGTTTAGAGAATACACCACAACACATCAATTATCCGTCATGCTCTTATAAACTAGTTACCAACTAGTTACCAACACAACAGTAAAGTGTGATGTCATTTAGCAAGTTCTAGCATATATAAGTGTTAGTAATAATTACAAAAGGAACCATGAGAAACTTGTTTTTGGGAAAGTTTTGGCTTTAAAAGTTTTTCAGTAAATTACTAAATATGAAAAAAACATCTAATACAATTTGATTATGGCCAAATCATAAGCCCAGTATACACTCACCAACCACTATATTAGGTACACCTTGCTAATACTGGGTTGGACCTCCTTTTGTCTTCAGAACTGCCATAATTCTTTGTGACAGATTTAACAAGCTGCTGGAAACATTCCTCAGAGGTTTTGGTCCACATTGACATTACAGCATCACACATTTGATTTGTTGGCTGCACATTTATGTTGTGAATCTCCAATTCCAAACGATCCCAAATGTGCTCTATTGTATTGAGATCTGCAGACTGTGGTGGCCATTTGAATACAGTGACCTCATTGTCATGTCTAAAAAAGTTTAAGAAGAAAGTTGAAGATGTACGCTTTGTGAAATTGTTTGTTATCCTGCTGGATGTCGCCATTTGATGATAGTCTATTCATGATTTGCATGGACATTGTAAGTTAGTTTTCAGGACCTTTTCAGGACAAGAACCTAGATCAGCAACACAACCTGGTTGACTTTGGATAGCTAGTAATCGTTAAGCCCGATAATCCTGAGATGTGTTTGTAAAGCTTAAGTCCCTTAGAAGTAGAATAGGACATTAGGGAAATTCAAGAGAATTGATATCAAACATGATGCCAGATAGGAAAGTATAGCCTGACCACTGGAATATGGACAGTTGGAAAGTAGATCCTGGGGACTGAAATAGGGGCTGTCTGGGAAGTTGAAGATGATCCTGTACACGGCCAATTGGGCCAAAAATCTCCACAAACACAGTCTTAATCATTGGTCACTACATAGAAAGTGTCGGACTATCTTTATATGAAAGCCATACACAGAGAGGAATATAACGTAAAACATACACTGAACAGAAAAGGAAATGTGCTTACATAAAGCGCCTTTTATAATCCTATCAAACACAGTGCACAACATCACAAGTGCACGACATCACAAGTGCACGACTTCACAAGTGCATGACTTCACTAATCAAGATAATACACAGACAACTCTCCATTAACACCCTCTGTACAGTACAGCTCATCCATATGTGACACAGATATACACAGACATGCTCTCCCTAAACACCCTGTGTACAGCACAGCTCATCGATATGTGACACAGATATACACAGACATGCTCTCCCTAAACACCCTGTGTACAGCACAGCTCATCCATATGTGACACAGATATACACAGACATGCTCTCCCTAAACACCCTGTGTACAACACAGCTCACCCATATGTGACACAGATATACACAGACATGCTCTCCATTAACACCCTGTGTACAACACAGCTCACCCATATGTGACACAGATATACACAGACATGCTCTCCATTAACACCCTGTGTACAGCACAGCTCACCCATATGTGACACAGATATACACAGACATGCTCTCCATTAACACCCTGTGTACAGCACAGCTCATCCATATGTGACACAGATATACACAGACATGCTCTTCCTAAACACCCTGTGTACAGCACAGCTCACCCATATGTGACACAGATATACACAGTAGTGCTCTCCCTACACACCCTGTGAACAGCACAGCTCACCCATATGTGACACAGATATACACAGACATGCTCTCCCTAAACACTGTGTACAGCACAGCTCACCGATATGTTACACAGATTTACACAGTAGTGCTCTCCCTCAACACCCTGTTTACAACACAGCTCACCCATATGTGACACAGATATACACAGACATGCTCTCCCTAAACACCCTGTGTACAGCACAGCTCACCCATATGTGACACAGATATACACAGTAGTGCTCTCCATTAACACCCTGTGTACAGCACAGCTCATCCATATGTGACACAGATATACACAGACATGCTCTCCCTACACACCCTGGGTACAGCACAGCTCACCCATATGTGACACAGATATACACAGTAGTGCTCTCCCTACACACCCTGTGTACAGCACAGCTCACCCATATGTGACACAGATATACACAGTAGTGCTCTCCATTAACACCCTGTGTACAGCACAACTCATCCATATGTGACACAGATATACACAGATATGCTCTCCATTAACACCCTGCAGCACAGCTCACCCATATGTGACACAAATATACACAGACATGCTCTCCTAAACACTCTGTGACAGCAGCTCATATACACAGACATGCTCTCCATTAACACCCTGTGTACAGCACAGCTCATCCATATGTGACACAGATATACACAGACATGCTCTCCCTAAACACTCTGTGTACAGCACAGCTCACCCATATGTGACACAGATATACACAGTAGTGCTCTCCCTAAACACCCTGTGTACAACACAGCTCACCCATATGTGACACAGATATACACAGACATGCTCTCCAGTGCCTACCCATATGTGACACAGATATACACAGACATGCTCTCCCTAAACACCCTGTACAGCACAGCTCACCCATATGTGACACAGATATACACAGTAGTGCTCTCCAAACACCCTGTGTACAGCACAGCTCTATGTGACACAGATATACACAGTAGTGCTCTCCTTAAACACTCTGTGTACAGCACAGCTCACCCATATGTGACACAGATATACACAGACATGCTCTCCCTAAACACCCTGTGTACAGCACACCTCATCCATATGTGACACAGATATACACAGACATGCTCTCCATTAACACTCTGTGTACAGCTCACAGCCCAGATATACACAGACATGTTCCATATGTGACACAGATATACACAGACATGCTCATCCATATGTGACACAGATATACACAGATATGCTCTCCATTAAAACCCTGTGTACAGCACAGCTCACCCATATGTGACACAGATATACACAGACATGCTCTCCCTAAACACTCTGTGTACAGCACAGCTCACCCATATGTGACACAGATATATACAGTAGTGCTCTCCCTAAACACCCTGTGTACAACACAGCTCACCCATATGTGACACAGATATACACAGACATGCTCTCCCTAAACACCCTGTGTACAGCACAGCTCACCCATATGTGACCCAGATATACACAGTAGTGCTCTCCATTAACACCCTGTGTACAGCACAACTCATCCATATGTGACACAGATATACACAGATATGCTCTCCATTAAAACCCTGTGTACAGCACAGCTCACCCATATGTGACACAGATATACACAGACATGCTCTCCCTAAACACTCTGTGTACAGCACAGCTCACCCATATGTGACACAGATATATACAGTAGTGCTCTCCCTAAACACCCTGTGTACAACACAGCTCACCCATATGTGACACAGATATACACAGACATGCTCTCCCTAAACACCCTGTGTACAGCACAGCTCACCCATATGTGACACAGATATACACAGTAGTGCTCTCCATTAACACCCTGTGTACAGCACAACTCATCCATATGTGACACAGATATACACAGACATGCTATCCATTAACACCCTGTGTACAGCACAGCTCACCCATATGTGACACAGATATACACAGACATGCTCTCCCTAAACACTCTGTGTACAGCACAGCTCACCCATATGTGACACAGATATACACAGTAGTGCTCTCCCTAAACACCTGTGTACAACACAGCTCACCCATATGTGACACAGATATACACAGACATGCTCTCCCTAAACACTCTGTGTACAGCACAGCTCACCCATATGTGACACAGATATACACAGACATGCTCTCCATTAACACCCTGTGTACAGCACAACTCATCCATATGTGACATAGATATACACAGACATGCTCTCCCTACACACCCTGTGTACAACACAGCTCACCCATATGTGACACAGATATTCACAGACATGCTCTCCCTACACACCCTGTGTACAGCACAGCTCACCCATATGTGACACAGATATACACAGTAGTGCTCTCCCTAAACACCCTGTGTACAGCACAGCTCACCCATATGTGACACAGATATACACAGTAGTGCTCTCCCTACACACCCTGTGTACAGCACAGCTCAACCATATGTGACACAGATATACACAGTAGTGCTCTCCATTAACACCCTGTGTACAGCACAACTCATCCATATGTGACACAGATATACACAGACATGCTCTCCATTAACACCCTGTGTACAGCACAGCCCACCCATATGTGACACAGATATACACAGACATGCTCTCCCTCAACACCCTGTGTACAGCACAGCTCACCCATATGTGACACATATATACACAGAAATGCTCTCCATTACCACCCTGTTTACAACACAGCTCACCCATATGTGACACAGATATACACAGACATGCTCTCCCTAAACACTCTGTGTACAGCACAGCTCACCCATATGTGACACAGATATACACAGTAGTGCTCTCCATTAACACCTTGTGTACAGCACAACTCATCCATATGTGACACAGATATACACAGACATGCTATCCATTAACACCCTGTGTACAGCACAGCTCACCCATATGTGACACAGATATACACAGACATGCTCTCCCTAAACACTCTGTGTACAGCACAGCTCACCGATATGTGACACAGATATACACAGTAGTGCTCTCCCTAAACACCCTGTGTACAACACAGCTCACCCATATGTGACACAGATATACACAGTAGTGCTCTCCCTAAACACCCTGTGTACAGCACAGCTCACCCATATGTGACACAGATATACACAGACATGCTCTCCATTAACACCCTGTGTACAGCACAACTCATCCATATGTGACACAGATATACACAGACATGCTCTCCATTAACACCCTGTTTACAGCACAGCTCACCCATATGTGACACAGATATACACAGACATGCTCTCCCTAAACACCCTGTGTACAGCACAGCTCACCCATATGTGACACAGATATACACAGTAGTGCTCTCCCTACACACCCTGTGTACAGCACAGCTCAACCATATGTGACACAGATATACACAGTAGTGCTCTCCATTAACACCCTGTGTACAACACAACTCATCCATATGTGACACAGATATACACAGACATGCTCTCCATTAACACCCTGTGTACAGCACAGCCCACCCATATGTGACACAGATATACACAGACATGCTCTCCCTCAACACCCTGTGTACAGCACAGCTCACCCATATGTGACACATATATACACAGAAATGCTCTCCATTACCACCCTGTTTACAACACAGCTCACCCATATGTGACACAGATATACACAGACATGCTCTCCCTAAACACTCTGTGTACAGCACAGCTCACCCATATGTGACACAGATATACACAGTAGTGCTCTCCATTAACACCTTGTGTACAGCACAACTCATCCATATGTGACACAGATATACACAGACATGCTATCCATTAACACCCTGTGTACAGCACAGCTCACCCATATGTGACACAGATATACACAGACATGCTCTCCCTAAACACTCTGTGTACAGCACAGCTCACCGATATGTGACACAGATATACACAGTAGTGCTCTCCCTAAACACCCTGTGTACAACACAGCTCACCCATATGTGACACAGATATACACAGTAGTGCTCTCCCTAAACACCCTGTGTACAGCACAGCTCACCCATATGTGACACAGATATACACAGACATGCTCTCCATTAACACCCTGTGTACAGCACAACTCATCCATATGTGACACAGATATACACAGACATGCTCTCCATTAACACCCTGTTTACAGCACAGCTCACCCATATGTGACACAGATATACACAGACATGCTCTCCCTAAACACTCTGTGTACAGCACAGCTCACCCATATGTGACACAGATATACACAGTAGTGCTCTCCCTAAACACCCTGTGTACAACACAGCTCACCCATATGTGACACAGATATACACAGACATGCTCTCCATTAACACCCTGTGTACAACACAGCTCACCCATATGTGACACAGATATACACAGACATGCTCTCCCTAAACACCCTGTGTACAGCACAGCTCACCCATATGTGACACAGATATACACAGTAGTGCTCTCCCTAAACACCCTGTGTACAGCACAACTCATCCATATGTGACACAGATATACACAGACATGCTCTCCATTAACACTCTGTGTACAACACAGCTCACCCATATGTGACACAGATATACACAGACATGCTCTCCCTAAACACCCTGTGTACAGCACAGCTCACCCATATGTCACACATATACACAGTAGTGCTCTCCATTAACACTCTGTGTACAGCACAGCTCACCCATATGTGACACAGATATACACAGACATGCTCTCCATTAACACTCTGTGTACAGCACAGCTCACCCATATGTGACACAGATATACACAGACATGCTCTCCCTAAACACCCTGTGTACAGCACACCTCATCCATATGTGACACAGATATACACAGACATGCTCTCCCTAAACACCCTGTGTACAGCACAGCTCACCCATATGTCACACATATACACAGTAGTGCTCTCCATTAACACTCTGTGTACAGCACAGCTCACCCATATGTGACACAGATATACACAGACATGCTCTCCATTAACACCCTGTGTACAGCACAGCTCACCCATATGTGACACAGATATACACAGACATGCTCTCCATTAACACTCTGTGTACAGCACAGCTCACCCATATGTGACACAGATATACACAGTAGTGCTCTCGCTACACACCCTGTGTACAGCACAGCTCACCCATATGTGACACAGCTATACACAGACATGCTCTCCCTAAACACTCTGTGTACAGCACAGCTCACCCATATGTGACACAGATATACACAGTAGTGCTCTCCCTACACACCCTGTGTACAGCACAGCTCACCCATATGTGACACAGATATACACAGACATGCTCTCCATTAACACCCTGTGTACAGCACAGCTCACCCATATGTGACACATATATACACGTACATGCTCTCCATTAACACCCTGTGTACAGCACAGCTCACCCATATGTGACACAGATATACACAGTATTGCTCTTCATTAACACCCTGTGTACATCACAACTCATCCATATGTGACACAGATATACACAGACATGCTCTCCATTAACACCCTGTGTACAGCACAGCTCACCCATATGTGACACAGATATACACAGACATGCTCTACTTTAACACTCTGTGTACAGCACAGCTCACCCATATGTGACACATATATACACAGACATGCTCTACTTTAACACTCTGTGTACAGCACAGCTCACCCATATGTGACACAGATATACACAGACATCCTGTGGGCCCACCACTCACAGGAACAACCGCAGGGGTCGGGTGCGCTGTCATATGGGTGGCAGTGAAGGTGGGGGGTCTCGACGGATCAGACCCGGGCGGCAGAAGCTTGCTTTGGGGACGTGGAACGTCACCTCACTGGGGGGGAAGGAGCCAGAACTTGTGCGTGAGGTGGAGCGATACCAGTTGGATCTGGTGGGACTTACCTCTACGCACAACCGTGGCTCTGGAACCTTACTCCTGGATAGGGGTTGGACTCTGTTCTTCTCTGGAGTTGCCCAGGGTGAGAGGCGGCGGGCTGGTGTGGGGATACTCACGAGCCCACGTCTGAGCACGGCGGTGTTGGAGTTTACCCCGGTGGATGAGAGGTTTGCCTCCCTACGTCTAAGGGTGGTGGGGGGGAAAACTCTGACTGTTGTTTGTGCTTATGCACCAAACAGCAGTTCGGAGTATTCAGCCTTCTTGGAGACCCTGAAGGGAGTCCTATATAGGGCTCCAGTAGGGGACTCCATCATTCTGCTGGGAGACTTCAACGCACATGTGGGCAACGATGGAGACACCTGGAGAGGCGTGATTGGGAGGAACGGCCTCCCTGATCTAAACCCGAGCGGTCGTTTGTTATTGGACTTCTGTGCTAGTCATGGATTGTCTATAACAAACACCATGTTCGAACATAAGGAGGCGCATAAGTGTACATGGTACCAGAGCACCCTAGGCCGAAGGTCAATGATCGGTTTTGTGATCGTATCGGCTGATCTAAGGCCGCATGTTTTGGACACTCGGGTGAAGAGAGGGGCAGAGCTGTCAACTGATCACCATCTGGTAGTGAGTTGGATCAGAGGGTGGGGAAAGACTTTGGACAGACCAGGTAAGCCCAAACGGGTAGTGCGGGTAAACTGGGAACGTCTGGAGGAGGCCCCTGTCCGAAAGATCTTCAACTCACACCTCCGGCGGAGCTTTTCAGGCATCCCTGTGGAGGTTGGGGGCATTGAACCTGAGTGGGCAATGTTCAAAGCTTCTATTGCTGAAGCTGCGGCGGTGAGCTGTGGTCTCAAGGTCCTAGGTGCCTCAAGGGGTGGTAACCCTAGAACACCGTGGTGGACCACGGTGGTCAGGGAAGCTGTCCGACTGAAGAAGGAGGCCTTCAGGGATATGCTAGCCCTGGGGACTCCGGAGGCAGTTGCAGGGTACCGACAGGCCCGAAGGGCTGCAGCCGCTGCCGTGTCAGAGGCAAAGCAGCGGGTGTGGGAGAAGTTTGGAGAAGCTATGGAGAAGGACTTTCGGTCGGCACCAAAATGCTTCTGGAAAACCGTTCGGCACCTCAGAAGGGAAAACGGGGAACCATCCAAGCTGTGTACAGTAAGGATGGGACACTGTTGACCTCAACTGATGATGTGATCGGGCGCTGGAAAGGGCATTTTGAGGAGCTCCTGAATCCGACCTACACGCCCTCTAGTACAGAGGCAGAGCTGGAGGCTGATGGAGGGTCATCGTCAGTTTCCCTGGGGAAGTCGCTGAGGTAGTCAAACAACTCCACAGTGGCAAAGCCCCAGGGACTGATGAGATTCGTCCAGAAATGCTAAAAGCTTTGGGTGGGGAAGGGCTGTCTTGGTTGACACGCCTCTTCAACATTGCATGGAAGTCTGGGACAGTGCCAGAGGAGTGGCAGACCGGGGTGGTGGTTCCCCTCTTTAAAAGGGGGACCAGAGAGTGTGTGCCAATTACAGAGGTATCACACTCCTCAGCCTCCCTGGTAAAGTGTACTCCAAAGTGCTGGAAAGGAGGGTTCGGCCAATAGTCGAACCTCAGATTGAAGAGGAACAATGCGGTTTTCGTCCTGGCCGGGGAACCACGGACCAGCTCTTTACTCTTGCAAGGATCCTGGAGGGGGCCTGGGAGTATGCCCATCCAGTCTACATGTGTTTTGTGGATCTGGAGAAGGCGTATGACCGGGTACCCCGGGATCTTTTGTGGGAGGTGCTGCGGGAGTATGGGGTGAGGGGGTCTCTTCTCAGGGCCATCCAATCTCTGTACGCTCAAAGCATGAGCTGTGTCCGTGTCCTCGGCAGTAAGTCGGATTCATTCCAGGTGGGGGTTGGCCTCCGCCAGGGCTGCGCTTTGTCACCAATCCTGTTTGTAATATTCATGGACAGGATATCAAGGCGTAGTCATGGGGGGGAGGGGTTCCCGTTCGGTGGGCTGATGGTCACATCACTGCTTTTTGCGGATGATGTGGTCCTGATGGCCTCATCGGTCGGTGACCTTCAGCACTCACTGGATCGGTTCGCAGCCGAGTGTGAAGCGGCTGGGATGAGGGTTAGCACCTCTAAATCTGAGGCCATGACTCTCAGCAGGAAACCGGTGGAGTGCCTACTCCGGGTAGGGAATGAGTCCTTACTCCAAGTGAAGGAGTTCAAGTACCTCGGGGTCTTGTTCGCGAGTGAGGGAACAATGGAGCGGGAGATTGGTCGGAGGATCGGAGCAGCGGGGGCGGTGTTGCATTCGCTTCACCGCACCGTTGTGACGAAAAGAGAGCTGAGCCGAAAGGCAAAGCTCTCGATCTACCGGTCAATCTTTGTTCCTACCCTCACCTATGGTCATGAAAGCTGGGTCATGACCGAAAGAACGAGATCGCGGGTACAAGCGGCCAAAATGGGTTTTCTCAGAAAGGTGGCTGGCCTCTCCCTTAGGGATAGGGTGAGAAGCTCAGTCATCCGAGAGGAACTCGGAGTAGAGCCGCTGCTCCTTTGCATAGAAAGGAGCCAGTTGAGGTGGTTCGGGCATCTTGTACGAATGCCACCTGGGCGCCTCCCTAGAGAGGTGTTCCAGGCACGTCCAGCTGGGAGGAGACCTCGGGGAAGACCCAGGACTAGGTGGAGAGATTATATCTCCACACTGGCCTGGGAACGCCTCGGGATTCCCCAGTCAGAGCTGGCTAATGTTGCCCGGGAAAGGGAAGTTTGGGGTCCCCTGCTAGAGCTGCTACCCCCGCGACCTGACCCCGGATAAGCGGTTGAAGATGAGATGAGAGATATACACAGACATGCTCTCCATTAACACTCTTTGTACAGCAAAACTCACCAATCTGTGACAGAAATGGTATTTTGTCCCACCAAAGGCATTTGTAAAGGTGGGTACTTTTCTTCTTTCCAGATATAAATTATTCCTATGGGATTGTACCTAGAGTGATGTATACAGGATGGGTTTGTTTAGTGATACAGTATAACATATCAGATTACATTTTAAATGTAAAGAATACATTTATATCTAATATCATATTTAATAAAATATCTTATTTTTGCTGACATTGTTTATGTGTTTTACATCCTTGGATAACTGAAAAATAAGGCCATGTTTTGTAATATTAATACAATCTAAAAATATTATTTTGGCCATATAACCCAAAAGGTGAAAACAGGTCAATATATTCACCTACAGGCAAATCATGCCGACCGTAAATTTAGCAAAAATGCCACTATATCAGGTTTTGTTCAGCACAAAAATTATACAACAATGTCAGTAATTACAATTATATACAAATAAAACAACATGTTTAAAACAATATGTTTATTTGGAAGCGGATAAATGACAGTAATTAGGCCTATATTTATATACAAATAAAAAGATATGTTTAAAACAATATATTTATTTGCAAGCGGATAAATGACAGTAATTAGGCCTACATTTATATACAAATAAAACAATATGTTTATCTGGAAGCGGATACATGACAGTAATTAAATTTATATACAAATAAAATAATATGTTTAAAACAATATGTTTATTTGGAAGCGGATAAACTGAACTATAACTTCCTCCAATAATTGGTTTGATCGACAAGTCCTTCAACGAATCAAACACAGTAAACGCCCCGTTCGGACCGTTCTGGCCAATCACAACGAAATAAGGGCAGGTCTTAGCGCTAGTAGTAAGTCGGCTGCCTCCATATTTTCACCACAGATGGTATCAATTAAGACGTGTTAGTAATATCTGTTATATATGTTTGAACATGAATGGAACTACATACTCCAACTTTGACAATCAGGAACATGTTTTGAAATTAGGCGAGACATTTGAGAAACAACCCAGAGGCGCTTATCACACGGTGAGATGTAAGTATATAATTTTTCAAGATAAGTGGCAGTTTAATACTGGATGCTAGTTAGCTTTATAGGCTATATATATATATATATATGTTATATAAATAGGGTTTAAACAGACACATTAGTACCTTTAACTTTATGAATGAGTTACCACACGGTGAGATGTAAGTGGCAGTTTAATACTTAATACTGGAAGCTAGTTAGCTTTATAGGCTATATATATATATATATATGTGTTATATAAATAAGGTTTAAACAGACACATTAGTACCTTTAACTTTATGAATGAGTTACCACACGGTGAGATGTAAGTGGCAGTTTAATACTTAATACTGGAAGCTAGTTAGCTTTATAGGCTATATGTTATATAAATAAGGTTTAAATGAAACCGACACAAGTACCTTTTAACTTTATGAAAAAGGTACCACACAGTGAGATGTAAGTATATAATTCAATATATAAATAAGGTTTAAACAGACACATTAGTACCTTCAACTTTATGAATTAGTTACCACACAGTGAGATGTAAGTTGCAGTGTAATACTGGATGCTAGTTAGCTTTAGGCTATATGTTATATAAATAAGGTTTAAACGGACACACACTAGTACCTTTAACTTTATGAATAAGTTACCACACGGTGAGATGTAAGTATAATATATAAGATGTAAGTGGCAGTTTAATACTATATGTTATATATAATACTTAATACTGGATGCTAGTTAGCTTTATAGGCTAACGCTATATAAATAAGGTTTATATGAAACCGACACACTAGTACCTTTAACTTTACGAATAAGTTACCTCACAGTGAGATGTAAGTATATAGTATAATAATATATAAATAAGGTTTAAACAGACACATTAATACCTTTAACTTTATGAATAAGTTACCGCACGGTGAGATGTAAGTGGCAGTTTAATACTATATGTTATATAAATAAGGTTTAAATGAAACAGGCACAGTAGTACCTTTAACTTTATGAACAAGTTCCTGGATATTGAGTGTTTACCTAAAACCTCATGATATAATATTGTTCTACTTTTGGTTAGAAACACTTACATCTGCCATGTCTAAGTCTGTCTAGTTTTAACAATAGTGACCATTAGTGTGGCCTTGTGGCGCAGTCTTTTGGTTAACAGTAGTAACTACAGTTTATAATAATAATAGGAGATTGAAACTGTTACCTTGGAATACAGATGACTTCAAACCAGCTTCCATTGACACAGCCTGTGAGGGGGAGTTAGAGGTGGGAAAAGGAGAACAGGTTACGATCACCCTGCCCAATCTGGAGGTAACAATTAAGGTTTATTATGATTATTTTTGTTAATTATTCACAGACACATTGATTGTTTTTACCTTTTTTTCTTAATTTTCAGGGATCAACTGCCCCTGTAACAGTCTTCAAAGGATCCAAGAGGCCTTATATGAAGGAATGCATTCTCATCGTAAACCACGATACAGGAGAGTTCCGTCTGGAGAAACTCAACAGCAACATAGCAGTAAAGAAGACCAGGTGAGTGGACAAACTTGATATGACAAGACCAGGTGAGTGGACAAACTAGATATGACAAGAAGACCAGGGGCCTCATTTATCAACGCTGCGTACGCACAAAAGAATGCGTACGCCGCTCTCTACGCAATAGTTGGGATTTATCAAAAGCAACTTGACGTGAAAATGTGCGGTCCTCCACGCAAGCTCTGACCTATGCGTACGCACAGAAACGTGTGAAATGAGAAATGGCGACATCGTCGGCAGATGGATGAAATACACGAAACTGTGTTAAAATGTAGACCGTTGTGTAAAATAAATGGAAATATCTCCTGTCATTAATAATATTAAGAATTCACGAAGCCATTCTTACAATTAACAGCCTACACAAACACCTGTTTGATCGATCTGCCAAAACAAATCAATGTATAAAACAACATATAACGTCAATTACAATGAATATTTATTTCCAAAAAATAACTCAAATATGTTGTGTAATTATATTGTCATGTTGTGCAATTCATCCTCATAAATACGGCGAACAGAACAAAACCGTGTATAAAACTGATATTCTTGTCGATGTCTCCGTCTGAAGGAGCGGATAGATGGATATATATATAGATGGATGGATAAATGTGTATGTATATAGATATATAGATGGATAGATAGATATATGGATATATCATGTATGTGCCTTTAGTTGGTTCTATTTTAAATGTGTTTCATCGCATGTCTTAATGCATGTTTTGAACGGTGCAACACATATCTCAGCCAACCGTTATCCGGGTTATGTCAGATGTGTTAGTATGTATAAAAGGTTTGTCTTGTAATTACATAAAGTTTCACTGCGGGTGAACAGGCAAACCAAAAAGCGCAATATCCACCTCCCCAACAGGAAACTTCACATTGAGTGACGTTACTTTTCCGGGTGTCCTCCCAGTTTGTCATGACGTTTCAATCAATGAATATTAATTTGGGGCGTTTCTTTTACTATTTATGGGCGTGATATGAAGCCGCAAAAGCTGCGCCACATTTAGAGTTCATTGTGATTTATTAAGCGAAAACGGTGTAGGACGTGCGTGCGCACGGTTTGATAAATCCCAATATTTTTGTCCGTACGTACATCGTACGTTTCGTCCGTACGCCACTTCTGACGCAAATCCTACGCAAAGTTTGATAAATGAGGCCCCAGGTGAGTGGACAGACTAGATGTGACAAGAAGACCAGGTGAGTGGACAGACTAGATGTGACAAGAAGACCAGGTGAGTGGACAGACTAGATGTGACAAGAAGACCAGGTGAGTGGACAGACTAGATGTGACAAGAAGACCAGGTGAGTGGACAGACTAGATGTGACAAGAAGACCAGGTGAGTGGACAGACTAGATGTGACAAGAAGACCAGGTGAGTGGACAGACTAGATGTGACAAGAAGACCAGGTGAGTGGACAGACTAGATGTGACAAGAAGACCAGGTGAGTGGACAGACTAGATGTGACAAGAAGACCAGGTGAGTGGACAGACTAGATGTGACAAGAAGACCAGGTGAGTGGACAGACTAGATGTGACAAGAAGACCAGGTGAGTGGACAGACTAGATGTGACAAGAAGACCAGGTGAGTGGACAGACTAGATGTGACAAGAAGACCAGGTGAGTGGACAGACTAGATGTGACAAGAAGACCAGGTGAGTGGACAGACTAGATGTGACAAGAAGACCAGGTGAGTGGACAGACTAGATGTGACAAGAAGACCAGGTGAGTGGACAGACTAGATGTGACAAGAAGACCAGGTGAGTGGACAGACTAGATGTGACAAGAAGACCAGGTGAGTGGACAGACTAGATGTGACAAGAAGACCAGTGGCATCATGTATAAACGCTGCGTACGCACAAAAGACGTACGCCGCTCTCTATGCAAAAGTTGGGATTTATAAAAAGCAAACTTGACATGAAAATGTGCGGCACTTCACGCAAGCTGGGACCCATGCGTACGCCCAGAAACGGGTAAAATGAGAAATGGTGACGTGTGTGTGTGTCTTTATTGTCCACTGGGGAAAGTGTATTTCATAGATGTCGTTACAATCTTTGGGCCATATTCTTCAACCGTTCTTAAGAAGAAATTTGTTTATAAAACCCACTTACGCAGTTTCCATGAAGATTTTGACATTCACCAATGTTTAATTATCTGGAATTTGTTCTTAGGAAAGGACAGAATCTACGCGCTCTTGAGCGAAAAGCACTCTTACGCAGATTTGCGCGCTGACTTTTTTGTGACAAATCATTAGTCTCTGTGTTTTCATCAATTGTACACTGATTTAAATATTATGAAGAATAACTTTAGGAATAATATTCAATTGTTTCAAATATATAAGAGAAGGCAAATACGGTGAACAGCAGCTGAAATTAAAAGAATAATGGCAACATTAGCCTATGTACTCCGTCTCCAATTTGCATTTAAGATTCAAATAATATTTATTTGAAAACCTTTACTCACCAAGATTAGGCTACATGTTTTAGTGTAGGATAAGCATGTAATCCCCAATATATGGGTTCAGCCAGTCCTGCGCTCTAATGGGGCGTCCAGCAGCACTGATTGGCCACTGGCAGGTGTTGAACAGCTTCATGCCTTTACAGCCATGAATTCCCTGTCATTTTGCTGTCATATTTTAAGAGACTGTCAATTTTTTGCATTTGGCATAACCCACCGGCTCATTTTTTTTTTCATTAAAAGTGAGATTTTAATCTTTTTGCCGGTGCAACCAAATGTAATCGCCACAGTCCTGCCTGCGCGTTTCTCCACCTCAGCATCCATGACCACTCATTCACCGCGCAACCCGGAGTGCAAGAGACCGAGCCCGAGTCTAATGATATAAATTAAGACCGAACCCGAACCGAGCCGTCGGGTCGGGTTCGGGCAAAGATATTCAGCTCTAGTACGCCGTTCCTGACACAGCGCTCACAGAACGAGTGATTAATTAGGAACAACGGACACGCGCTTTCAATTTACGAAGACGTATTCTTCATCATAGGAACGTAGATGCGAACAATTATGCACATTAAGAACACGTTCGTGAATTTGAGTAAGACTTTTCTTAGGACATTTCTTAGGAACAAATTTAAGAAATAACTTAGGAAAACATTGACGAATATGGCCCATAGTGTTCATGCCTTTAGTTGGTTCTATTTCAAATGTGTTTCATCGTGAAGCACGTCTTAACACTTGTTTTGAAAGGTGCTGATATTTTGATTCTGTAGCTGATAACGACATTTATACTATGAAATACACGTTCCCCAGTAGACTATATACAGTCCCTGACAAAAGTCTTGTCGCTTGTGTACAAATTGACCTGAAGTGCCGCTGAAATATATTTCTAATCAAGATGTTTTTACAAGAAATGGCTCATTTTAATCCCAACAGCTTTTGTAATAATGTTTCAGTGCAAAATTAAACTGTCAAAAAGTATTCTAATATTCACAGCTTGGTAAAGCCCATTGAGTCAATTTTTGCAAAGACATAAGTGTTGTCGCCTTGTCATATGAGCTTCACCTGTGACTAATAATGGATCAATTAGGTCTCAGGTGTGTATAAAAACAACCCCAGTACACTAGACCTTCACATCAACTGCAACTAGACCTCTGCAAACATGCCTAAGATTCACCCTGAGACTAAAGTTTTGATTATCAAGAGGCTGAAGACCAGATCCACTGCTGATGTGGCAGACACCTTCAATGTGTCTCAGCGTCAAGTACAGAGGATAAAAAAAAACATCTGAAGACACTGGAGACGTTTTTGACAAGCCCAGGTCAGGCAGACCCCTCAAGACAACTGCTGGAGAGGATCGTTTGTTGGCTCGAAAATCCAAGGCCAGCCCATTTTCCACTGCAGCAGAGCTCCATGAGACCTGGTCACCTGAAGTCCCTGTTTCAACCAGAACAGTTTGTCGGATTCTGTCTCAAAATGGCCTCCATGGTCGAATCAGTGCCCAGAAGCCAGCCCTAAACAAAAGACAATTGAAAAACCGTGTTGCATTTCCAAGGCCCACAGCCTCCTAAAAGGATGGACGCTGGAAAAGTGGAAGAAGGTGGATTTTTCAGATGAATCTTCTGTTGAATTACACCACAGTCACCGCAAATATTGCAGGACACCTACTGGAGCCCGCATGGATCCGAGATTCACCCAGAAAACAATTTTGGTGGCGGAAAAATCATGGTCTGGGGTTACTTCCAGTATGGGGGTGTGCAAGAGATCTGCAGGGTGGAAGGCAACATCAATAGTCTAAAATACCAAGAAATCTTAGCTACCTCTTATATTCCCATCCATAAAATAGGACAAATTCTGCAGCAGGATGTTGCACCATCACATACTTCCATCTCCACATCAAAGTTCCTCAAGGTGAAGAAGATCAAGATGCTCCAGGATTGGCCAGCCCAGTCACCAGACATAAACATCATTGAGCATATGTGGGGTAGGATGAAAGAGGAAGCATGGAAGACGAAACCAAAGTATATTGATGAACTCTGGGAGGCATGCAAGACTGCTTTCTTTGCTATTCCTGATGACTTCATCAATAAATTTTATGCATCCTTGCCAAACCGCATGGATGCAGTCCTTCAAGCTCATGGAAGTCATACAAGATATTCAATTTGGACCTCACAGCACCACTACTTAATTTGCTGACATATTTTTGTATTTGCAGTAAATGTGTTCAATTTCTGTATAGGCGACAACTTTTGTCTTGCCAAAATTTGACCTTTCTGTCTTGATTAAATGATACATATTTTTTCAGTGAAACTAATTCATTTCTGTGCATTAAACATCATTTGGGAACGTTTTAGCTTTTTATATGAGCTATCTCTAACACCAATTGATTAATTAAAAGTCTGGTTAATAGCAGGTGTTTCTAGAAAATAGATAAGCGACAAGACTTTTGTCAGGGACTGTACATATATGCATACACAGACACTCATATATCCATCTCCTCATCTATCCGCTCCGTCAGACGGACACATCGACAAGAATATCAGTTTTATACATGATGTTGTTCGCCGTAATATTTATGAGGATGAATTGCGTTTGAGTTGTTTTTTGGAAATATCTTTGAATTGACGTTACTGTCTTGATTAAATTTTTAGTTTTTGCAGATCGATCAAATCGATGTTGTGTAGGCTGTTAATTGTAAGAATGGCTCATGGTTCGTGTGTTTCATCCATCTGCCAGTGATGTCGCCATTTCTCATTTCACCCGTTTCTGCGCGCACGCATGGCTCAGAGTTTGCGCGAAGGACCGCACATTTTTCCAGCCCGTTAGCTTTTTATAAATCCCAACTATTGCGTAGACTATTACACCTTCTTTTGTGTGTACGCAGTGGTTATAAATGAGGCCCCAGGTGAGTGGACAGACTAGATGTGACTTTTGTTCATTTGGGCACATTGTTATAAAAAATTACACCATTCTGCTAGCCCTCACCAATTATTCAGTACCCACTTTTGTGGCCAACTGATTTCAGTAAATTCTAGCAAATTCTGAGAGTTAGTTAATTTAAGGTGTGTGTGTGGATGTGTTCAGGGCGGAAGGCAGCAGTAAGATCCAGTCCCGTATAGAACAGCAGACCAGTCGTCTGAGCCAGCAGGTGAAAACTGGTGGAAACGGAGGCAGCAGCAAAATATCTACAGGCTCCAAGAACTCTCCTCCTAAGGAGAAGATGTCCCCTGCTTCTCCCATGGATGACATCGAAAGAGGTGAGAACCAAATCCACACTGTCACCTGTAATAGCTTTCCTTTTCTCAGACTGTGCTCTAGATTACAGTCCATGGCCTTAATGGTTCCTCTGTTGTGTGTGTGTGTGACACAGAGCTAATGGCTGAAGCACGGGTTATGGACCAGATGAGTAGCGGCGACAGCTCCTCGGACTCCCACAGCTCCTCGTCCTCCAGTAGTGAGGACAGCTCCAGCAGCAGTGACTCTGAGGACCCACCTCCCCCTGGGCTCCCTGCAGGTCCTCCTACAGGTCCTCCTGCAGGTCCCACACCACACCAGGGCATGCCTATCCTCACCACCTCTTCACCACCTCACATTGGAGGACACCTCATGAGTACCTTAAGTGAGTTCATCAGTTGTTTATGAAGTGTGTTTATCAGACGCGTGTTGAGGGCGCTCGTCCGTCGCGTGTCAGAACAGAATTCCATCCTGCTGAGTTGGGATTATTTCTAACCACTCCTTTTTATTTTTACAGAGAATGACCTACAGTTAAGTGAGTCTGGCAGTGAGAGTGATGATGACTGACCTCAGACTGACCATTAGGATCTACTTGGGTGTCAAGGAGGCCGGTCTGGACGACTGCACTGACTGTCTCCTTTATCTGTCTGTTTGTTGAGTGGAAATAGAAGAGGGAATGTGAATGTCTGTATGTCAAATAAGACTGTCCATATATCATGGGAAACATCATTCCTGAATACCACCAGCATTTCAGTTTGTGTCTCATTAGTTCTGTATATTGTCTCCATAGGTGATATATGTGCCTTTTTTACAACAGATATGGCCCAATCGCTTTGCTCAGATCTCTATCTACAAATTGAAACTGGATTTTTTTCTAGTCGGGGTTAACCACGATAATGTCAATACGGGGTTAACCACGATAATGTCAATACGGGGTTAACCACGATAATGTCAATACGGGGTTAACCACGATAATGTCAATACGGGGTTAACCACGATAATGTCAATACGGGGTTAACCACGATAATGTCAATACGGGGTTAACCACGATAATGTCAATACGGGGTTAACCACGATAATGTCAATACGGGGTCGGGGTTAACCCTTCAGGAAGACTTCACAGGGCCAGTGTCTTTAGTTGTAGTAATTAGCCTGAGGCCACTGTGAACTATTTACTTATAATAAATAGAGGACAGGTTGAAAAGGTTATCATGTTGTTCCTTTATCAGGAATTTTCTTTATGGTACTTTTTTGTTCAGTATATGGTCTAGCAACATATCGAGGTTGGGTGTATTTAAGGAAATGCTTGCACATCTTGATTTTGCGTAGTCTGATGGTAAGTACAACCTAAATATTTTGTTCAGCGACGCTATGTAATAATTTACTTGAAAGATGACATGGCTTTGTGGCTTTAAACCTGCAATACTTGAATCTGACTTATCATTATATTTGACATATTTACACAGAAAGACCAACATCTTAATTTATTCTAATTCAATCATGAAATGCTCCTACAGCTAGATGCAAGTGAGTCCTAATCTGCATATTATGCTCCTACAGCTAGATGCGAGTCCTAATCTGCATATTATGCTCCTACAGCTAGATGCGAGTCCTAATCTGCATATTATGCTCCTACAGCTAGATGCGAGTCCTAATTTGCATATTATGCTCCTACAGCTAGATGCGAGTCCTAATCTGCATATTATGCTCCTACAGCTAGATGCGAGTCCTAATCTGCATATTATGCTCCTACAGCTAGATGCGAGTCCTAATCTGCATATTATGCTCCTACAGCTAGATGCGAGTCCTAATCTGCATATTATGCTCCTACAGCTAGATGCGAGTCCTAATCTGCATATTATGCTCCTACAGCTAGATGCATGCGAGTCCTAATCTGCATATTATGCTCCTACAGCTAGATGCAAGTGAGTCCTAATCTGCATATTATGCTCCTACAGCTAGATGCAAGTGAGTCCTAATCTGCATATTATGCTCCTACAGCTAGATGCAAGTGAGTCCTAATCTGCATATTATGCTCCTACAGCTAGATGCAAGTGAGTCCTAATCTGCATATTATGCTCCTACAGCTAGATGCAAGTGAGTCCTAATCTGCATATTATGCTCCTACAGCTAGATGCAAGTGAGTCCTAATCTGCATATTATGCTCCTACAGCTAGATGCAAGTGAGTCCTAATCTGCATATTATGCTCCTACAGCTAGATGCAAGTGAGTCCTAATCTGCATATTATGCTCCTACAGCTAGATGCAAGTGAGTCCTAATCTGCATATTATGCTCCTACAGCTAGATGCGAGTCCTAATCTGCATATTATGCTCCTACAGCTAGATGCAAGTGAGTCCTAATCTGCATATTATGCTCCTACAGCTAGATGCAAGTGAGTCCTAATCTGCATATTATGCTCCTACAGCTAGATGCAAGTGAGTCCTAATCTGCATATTATGCTCCTACAGCTAGATGCAAGTGAGTCCTAATCTGCATATTATGCTCCTACAGCTAGATGCAAGTGAGTCCTAATCTGCATATTATGCTCCTACAGCTAGATGCAAGTGAGTCCTAATCTGCATATTATGCTCCTACAGCTAGATGCAAGTGAGTCTTAATCTGCATATTATGTGCCTTTTGAACTGCCTTTCCAGTTGCCCCATCTGTTTTTATTGTAAATTGTTTCTTTTGTCCAAATATGTCATCCAATTCATCAATAATATCCTACCTCATCGCAGCACTCCCAGCAGACTTGATAGTTGATGTCGAGTGGTGTATCCTCCAAAGTGGCTTTATCAAAGTGCCTTTATTGGCATTATGTTTCTTATCCTGTGTTTGCTCAACCATGGAATATAAACCATGTCTTATATGTGCTGGATGGAACGCTTTATGCACTCGTTCATTTTGATTGAGCTCAGAGGTGCCCGAGCTGGCCACAAGGAGTCTCCAGAGCGAGGCAAGGAAACCATATTGAAAATATCAATCCCCAAATTTAGACTGCAGAACCCTTGAGGTGGTCTCTGATCCGGATTCAACCCCTGGTCTTACAATGATGCAGCTGACCTGCCAGGCTGGGATTTAGATTTTACCGCTGTGCCATTCAGAGGCCCTGTTGAATATCTTTAAAACACATCAAAGGAAATGATTAATGAGGGTTACATTGATGTTTGTTAGGACCATGGTTGTGTCCCAATATCCTTTATCCTGTGCTCTAGTTCCTTTCTGAAGAGAAACTACTTATGGAGAGGAATATAATTAAGATAGAATAACCATAACTTTTCTAACAAACTTGGTGTCTTGCCAATGGACGAATTGTGGATTTTTTAGGTACATGAATAAATAGCTATTTGGCAGTTCATTTGCAAATAAATAAAATGTATAATTATTTGTCAATTTGTGTTGGTTCTTTTTTATTTGTATTATTTTAGAATCAAATATGGATTTCTTCTCTGACTCAAGGGTTAAATCCTATTGTTTGGCAATAGTTAATGACCTTGGACTTGAGTTCACGTAGATTAAACTCTTATCAATGTTCACTATGTTCAGACCGATGGGTTCAGACGTGTTGATGGAGGAGGACTTGGGATAGGAAAGTGCTCCATTATAATCAGACCGATGGGTTAAGACGTGCTGTTGGAGGAGGACCTGGGATAGGAAGGAGGTGCTCCATTATAATCCAGCTGCTTACTCGCTCCTATAATACGCTTCCCAGCTGCTCCGAGGACAATTTATGCGTAAAAATGTTTAGAACCTTTTTTCAGATCGGTAAACATGTTTCCAAGCATGAACAAACCAATGCGATTAAGATGGTGACATCATGGCATGTGAGTGAACAGCGGCGCTATGCTTCTGATGCCAATAAACAGAAAACTATGGAGGATCTGGATGGACCCAGTTTGATCACCTCCTTATATTGGCTGTTCGGTAAAGGCTATTTTCAGACAACACATCAGATGCAGGTAAGTGGTCCACAACACCTGTACATGTCAATCACCTGTTAATGTGAAACATCTGGATTGATGTTAAACATACTGGATTAGTGATTTAGCGTTTGGCGTACAAAACAACTGTTATCAAAAATGCAGTACAACCGCCAGCACATGTTATCAATATAACAGTACAACCACCTGCACATGTTACCGATATAACAGTACAACCACCAGCACATGTTATCAATATAACAGTACAACCACCTGCACATGTTACCGATATAACAGTACAACCACCTGCACATGTTACCGATATAACAGTACAACCACCTGCACATGTTACCGATATAACAGTACAACCACCTGCACATGTTACCGATATAACAGTACAACCACCTGCACATGTTACCAATATAACAGTACAACCACCTGCACATGTTACCGATATAACAGTACAACCACCTGCACATGTTACCGATATAACAGTACAACCACCTGCACATGTTACCAATATAACAGTACAACCACCTGCACATGTTACCGATATAACAGTACAACCACCTGCACATGTTACCGATATAACAGTACAACCACCTGCACATGTTACAGTATAACAGTACAACCACCTGCACATGTTACCAATATAACAGTACAACCACCTGCACATGTTACCAATATAACAGTACAACCACCTGCACATGTTACCGATATAACAGTACAACCACCTGCACATGTTACCAATATAACAGTACAACCACCTGCACATGTTACCGATATAACAGTACAACCACCTGCACATGTTACCAATATAAACCACCTGCACATGTTACAATATAACAGTACAACCACCTGCACATGTTACCGATATAACAGTACAACCACCTGCACATGTTAATCAATATAACAGTACAACCACCTGCACATGTTACCAATATAACAGTACAACCACCTGCACATGTTACCAATATAACAGTACAACCACCTGCACATGTTACCAATATAACAGTACAACCACCTGCACATATAACAGTTACCATTTAATCAATAACAGTACAACCACCTGCACATGTTACCAATATAACAGTACAACCACCTACACATTTAATCAATAACAGTACAACCACCTGCACATGTTACCAATATAACAGTACAACCACCTGCACATGTTACCAATATAACAGTACAACCACCTGCACATGTTACCAATATAACAGTACAACCACCTGCACATGTTACCGATATAACAGTACAACCGCCTGCACATGTTACCAATATAACAGTACAACCACCTGCACATGTTACCAATATAACAGTACAACCACCTGCACATGTTACCAATATAACAGTACAACCACCTGCACATGTTACCAATATAACAGTACAACCACCTGCACATGTTACCAATATAACAGTACAACCACCTGCACATGTTACCAATATAACAGTACAACCACCTGCACATGTTACCAATATAACAGTACAACCACCTGCACATGTTACCAATATAACAGTACAACCACCTGCACATGTTACCGATATAACAGTACAACCACCTGCACATGTTACCAATATAACAGTACAACCACCTGCACATGTTACCGATATAACAGTACAACCACCTGCACATGTTACCAATATAACAGTACAACCACCTACACATTTAATCAATAACAGTACAACCACCTGCACATGTTACCAATATAACAGTACAACCACCTACACATTTAATCAATAACAGTACAACCACCTGCACATGTTACCAATATAACAGTACAACCACCTGCACATGTTACCAATATAACAGTACAACCACCTGCACATGTTACCAATATAACAGTACAACCACCTGCACATGTTACCGATATAACAGTACAACCGCCTGCACATGTTACCAATATAACAGTACAACCACCTGCACATGTTACCAATATAACAGTACAACCACCTGCACATGTTACCGATATAACAGTACAACCACCTGCACATGTTACCGATATAACAGTACAACCGCCTGCACATGTTACCGATATAACAGTACAACCGCCTGCACATGTTACCGATATAACAGTACAACCGCCTGCACATGTTACCAATATAACAGTACAACCGCCTGCACATGTTACCATATAACAGTACAACCACCTGCACATGTTACCAATATAACAGTACAACCACCTGCACATGTTACCAATATAACAGTACAACCACCTGCACATGTTACCAATATAACAGTACAACCACCTGCACATGTTACCAATATAACAGTACAACCACCTGCACATGTTACCAATATAACAGTACAACCACCTGCACATGTTACCAATATAACAGTACAACCACCTGCACATGTTACCAATATAACAGTACAACCACCTGCACATGTTACCAATATAACAGTACAACCACCTGCACATGTTACCAATATAACAGTACAACCACCTGCACATGTTACCAATATAACAGTACCAGCACATGTTACCACCAACCACCTGCACATGTTACCAATATAACAGTATAACCACCTGCACATGTTACCAATATAACAGTACAACCACCTGCACATGTTACCAATATAACAGTACAACCTGCACATGTTACCTGCACATGTTACCAATATAACAGTACAACCACCTGCACATGTTATAACAATATAACAGTTGCCACAACCACCTGCACATGTTGCAATATAACAGTACAACCACCTGCACATGTTACCAATATAACAGTACAACCACCTGCACATGTTATCAATAAACAGTACAACCACCTGCACATGTTAAATATAACAGTACAACCACCTGCACATGTTACCAATATAACAGTACAACCACCTGCACATGTTACCAATATAACAGTACAACCACCTGCACATGTTACCAATATAACAGTACAACCACCTGCACATGTTACCAATATAACAGTACAACCACCTATAACAGCAACCACCTGCACATGTTACCAATAACAGTAAACACCTGCACATGTTGCCAATATAACAGTACAACCACCTGCACATGTTACCAATATAACAGTACAACCACCTGCACATGTTACCTCCGCCTGCACATGTTACCAATATAACAGTACAACCACCTGCACATGTTACCAATATAACAGTACAACCACCTGCACATGTTACCAATATAACAGTACAACCACCTGCACATGTTACCATTATAACAGTACAACCACCTGCACATGTTATCAATAACAGTACAACCACCTGCACATGTTACCAATATAACAGTACAACCACCTGCACATGTTACCAATATAACAGTACAACCACCTGCACATGTTACCAATATAACAGTACAACCACCTGCACATGTTACCAATATAACAGTACAACCACCTGCACATGTTACCACAAGCGAAGAGCGTGATGAAAACAGCTCCATCATATATCGTCTTCAGGTTTTAATTATATGGGTGACACCTGTACAAAATAGTAGTCTGGTCTAACTGCCTGTGCTTATTCTGGTCTGTAGGACACCCACACACGTAGTAGTCTGGTCTAACTGCCTGTGCTTATTCTTGTCTGTAAGACACACACACACCTATAGTAGTCTAACTGCCTGTGCTTATTCTGGTCTGTAAGACACACACACACCTATAGTAGTCTAACTGCCTGTGCTTATTCTGGTCTGTAAGACACCCACACACGTAGTAGTCTGGTCTAACTTCCTGTGCTTATTCTGGTCTGTAAGACACGCACACATGTAGTAGTCTGGTCTAACTTCCTGTGCTTATTCTGGTCTGTAAGACACGCACACATATAATAGTCTGGTCTAACTGCCTGTGCTTATTCTGGTCTGTAAGACACACACACATATAGTAGTCTGGTCTAACTGCCTGTGCTTATCCTGGTCTGTAAGACACACACACACGTAGTAGTCTGGTCTAACTGCCTGTGCTTATTCTGGTCTGTAAGACACACACACACCTATAGTAGTCTGGTCTAACTGCCTGTGCTTATTCTGGTCTGTAAGACACACACACACCTATAGTAGTCTGGTCTAACTGCCTGTGCTTATTCTGGTCTGTAGGACACACACACACATGTAGTAGTCTGGTCTAACTGCCTGTGCTTATTCTGGTCTGTAAGACACACACACACCTATAGTAGTCTGGTCTAACTGCCTGTGCTTATTCTGGTCTGTAAGACACACACACATATAGTAGTCTGGTCTAACTGCCTGTGCTTATTCTGGTCTGTAAGACACACACACGTATAGTAGTCTGATCTAACTGCCTGTGCTTATACTGGTCTGTAAGACACGCACACACATATAGTAGTCTGGTCTAACTGCCTGTGCTTATTCTGGTCTGTAAGACACACACACAGATAGTAGTCTGGTCTAACTGCCTGTGCTTATTCTGGTCTGTAAGACACACACACGTATAGTAGTCTGATCTAACTGCCTGTGCTTATACTGGTCTGTAAGACACGCACACACATATAGTAGTCTGGTCTAACTGCCTGTGCTTATTCTGGTCTGTAAGACACACACACAGATAGTAGTCTGGTCTAACTGCCTGTGCTTATCCTGGTCTGTAAAACACGCACACATATAATAGTCTGGTCTAACTGCCTGTGCTTATTCTGGTCTGTAAGACACACACACATGTAGTAGTCTGGTCTAACTGCCTGTGCTTATTCTGGTCTGTAAGACACACACACATATAGTAGTCTGGTCTAACTGCCTGTGCTTATTCTGGTCTGTAAGACACACACACATATAGTAGTCTGGTCTAACTGCCTGTGCTTATTCTGGTCTGTAAGACACACACACATGTAGTAGTCTGGTCTAACTGCCTGTGCTTATTCTGGTCTGTAAGACACACACACACATATAGTAGTCTGGTCTAACTGCCTGTGCTTATTCTGGTCTGTAAGACACACACACATATAGTAGTCTGGTCTAACTGCCTGTGCTTATTCTGGTCTGTAGGACACACACACACCTATAGTAGTCTAACTGCCTGTGCTTATTCTGGTCTGTAAGACACGCACACATGTAGTAGTCTGGTCTAACTGCCTGTGCTTATCCTGGTCTGTAAGACACACACACATATAGTAGTCTGGTCTAACTGCCTGTGCTTATTCTGGTCTGTAAGACACACACACATATAGTAGTCTGGTCTAACTGCCTGTGCTTATCCTGGTCTGTAAGACACACACACATATAGTAGTCTGGTCTAACTGCCTGTGCTTATCCTGGTCTGTAAGACACACCAAAACAATGTGTACTTACACTTTAGAAACTATCATTCTCATATTTTGAAAAATAGTTACTACGTACTTTTCAAATTAGACTGATGTCCACTCTTATCCACGTCGGAAACAATTCATATTGTTTTTTTATTAACTGCTGCAATAATTTTTTCTCTTTCTACTAGATTGAACACAGCAATATCTATGGCCCTTTATGGAAGTCGAAGTATGGGCCCTTGGTGGTTGTAAATGTGGCCAGTGCTGAACTGATAGAGCAGGTGTTGAGACAAGAAGGACGCCACCCTGTCCGCACAGACATGCCCCACTGGAGGACCTACCGCCAGCTAAGTAACCAGGCTTACGGGCCCCTCACAGAGTGAGTATACTGTGGATTATCCACCAGCCCTGGTGTGGTAGACTGGTCGCTGATCTGTTACTGCTGTATAGTAACTGGGATTGTACTGTGTGGTAGAAACTGGGATTATACTGTGTGGTAGAAACTGGGGACTATACTGTGTGGTATAAACTGGGGACTGTACTGTGTGGTAGATACTGGGGACTGTACTGTGTTGCCGCTGAAAGATGACTGATTCATGCCAGCCCAGGATAAACATTGACGTTCTATCTTTTGATTCATGTTCTAGTACCTGTAGTTCCAGTAGTACTTTTAGTACCTTTGGTACTAGAATTGGACAGCCTGACCTTGGGGTGAATTTGTTGGGACTTCCACACATGGGCAGAGTGCCAACTGTCTTGAACGGTTTTGATTTTTGAATAAAATGTGTAACTGAAGAATGATGGACTTCAAATTGTTTGGAAATGGCCTTCTTACCCTCCCAGATTGATGGTCAGCAACAGTTCATTGCGGATGTCTTTCCTCCTGTTAACAAACACCTGAATGCTCCAGACCAGCTAACTGCTAATACTTAGCATTGTGTTAACACACACCTGAATGCACCAGACCAGCTAAGTGCTAATACTTAGCATTGTGTTAACACACACCTGAATGCTCCAGACCAGCTAACTGCTAATACTTAGCATTGTGTTAACAAACACCTGAATGCTCCAGACCAGCTAACTGCTAATACTTAGCATTGTGTTAACACACACCTGAATGCTCCAGACCAGCTAACTGCTAATACTTAGCATTGTGTTAACAAACACCTGAATGCTCCAGACCAGCTAACTGCTAATACTTAGCATTGTGTTAACAAACACCTGAATGCTCCAGACCAGCTAACTGCTAATACTTAGCATTGTGTTAACACACACCTGAATGCACCAGACCAGCTAAGTGCTAATACTTAGCATTGTGTTAACACACACCTGAATGCTCCAGACCAGCTAACTGCTAATACTTAGCATTGTGTTAACAAACACCTGAATGCTCCAGACCAGCTAACTGCTAATACTTAGCATTGTGTTAACACACACCTGAATGCTCCAGACCAGCTAACTGCTAATACTTAGCATTGTGTTAACAAACACCTGAATGCTCCAGACCAGCTAACTGCTAATACTTAGCATTGTGTTAACAAACACCTGAATGCTCCAGACCAGCTAACTGCTAATACTTAGCATTGTGTTAACACACACCTGAATGCACCAGACCAGCTAAGTGCTAATACTTAGCATTGTGTTAACACACACCTGAATGCTCCAGACCAGCTAACTGCTAATACTTAGCATTGTGTTAACAAACACCTGAATGCTCCAGACCAGCTAACTGCTAATACTTAGCATTGTGTTAACACACACCTGAATGCTCTAGATCAGCTAACTGCTAATACTTAGCATTGTGTTAACATACACCTGAATGCTACAGACCAGCTAACTGCTAATACTTAGCATTGTGTTAACAAACACCTGAATGCTACAGAGCAGCTAACTGCTAATACTTAGCATTGTGTTAACAAACACCTGAATGCTCCAGACCAGCTAACTGCTAATACTTAGCATTGTGTTAACATACACCTGAATTCTCCAGACCAGCAACTGCTGATGGATATTTGATTAGCAGCACCATGTAACAACCTAGCCTAAATAGCAGTGGGAATCTACATGGCAATACAGGATCAAGTGGGGAGTTGATATACATACAGGATGAGGTTTTTGTAGAGCAGCATTGATATGGCAACTATATAAAAAACAAAGGAGGGTCTGTAAGAGTTTAGAGTGTATCTAGCAGGTAGGTCATTAGCGTGCACAAATTGTATAACTGGGATTGAGCATTTACAATAATTCAGAGAATGTAAAAATAAATGATAGGAGTACAGGTGAAAATGATCCACTGTGCAAATTTAAAAAGTAAAAAGAGGGTGTGGATGAAATCCAGATGACAGTCAACACGTACAGTGAACACACTAAAGTACAGACAGGAGTAGTTTGAAGGCAATTGGTGAGATAAGGGTTTCAAGTTGTATTTTTTTTGTAATTAGTTGCAGTCATTGGCGCTGAAAGGATTGCCGACCAAAAGTTGTGCATTAGGCGTAGACTGTGGGTGGGTAGAGCTATGGTGACAAGAGCTTAGGTGCAGCCGGATCTTACCTAGCAGGGACATGTGAATGAGTTGAAAAAAGGCTGAAAGGGGCGTATTTTTGTAAATTTCCACATTGCCCTAATATCTTTGTGCCCGCTGCCCCATTTGTCCAAAATGTCTGCACATTGGTGTACTTGCCTTATTCCTCATTGTGAATAAAAAAGCTTCTTGGACCCATAAGGTTTTCCATGGTGGAATGTCTTGTACACTGTGTGCAGAATTATTAGGCAAGTTGTATTGTTGAGGATTAATTTTATTATTGAACAACTACAGTGCTCTCAGTCAATCCAAAATGTCAATAAACCTCAATCCTGAATATTTAAGGAAGCAAAAGTGAGGTTTTGGCTTTCTTAGGAGAATATCTATGTGTGCACAATTATTGGGCAACTCTTAGTGTGCAGAATTATTATGCAGCAAAATGGAAAAAAAATCTCCCATCTCACTTGTTTATTTGAATCTGTTAAAGTAACAAACAACTCAATTTACAAATAAACATCTCTGACAAAAAAAAAATCAGTGACCAATATAGCCACCCTTCTTTTCAATAACAGTTATTAGCCTTCCATTCATGGAGTCTGTCAGTTTCTTGATCTGTTGATGATCAACTTTTTGTGCAGCAGCCACCACAGCCTCCCATACACTGTTCAGAGAGGTGTACTGTTTTCCTCCACCATAAATCTCCCGTTTAAGAAGGGCCCACAAGTTCTCAATAGGGTTTAAATCAGGTGACGAAGGGGGCCATGTCATAATTCTTTCATCTTTAAGGCCTTTACTGGCTAGCCACACAGTGGAGTACTTTGATGCATGCGATGGAGCATTGTCCTGCATAAAAATCATGGTCTTCTTGAAAGAAGCAGACTTTTTCCTGTACCACTGCTTGAAGAAAGTATCTTCTAAAAACTGGCAGTAGGTTTGGGAACCATTTCGGCCGCTTGTACCCGCGATCTCGTTCTTTCGGTCATGACCCAGCTTTCATGACCATAGGTGAGGGTAGGAACAAAGATTGACCGGTAGATCGAGAGCTTTGCCTTCCGGCTCAGCTCTCTTTTCGTAACAACGGTGCGGTAAAGCGAATGCAACACCGCCCCCGCTGCTCCGATTCTCCGGCCAATCTCAATCTGGATTGTCTTGTGCAGTGAAAAATTTGAAAAGCCTGCACAAATCGCTTTTGAACCGTTGTCCGATTGACCTGAAACCTGTTTTACATGTTTAAATTGATGTCTTGTTTTGGAGGAATCTGCCATTGCTGCCTGCAGCTATATTTATAATGATTATTTTCACTAAAATATCAAAAAGAAAACCACCACCAAATTATTTGATGGTTTACATCTAGCAAATTGATTTGAGATCACCTCCACCAAATCCCAAGTCTCCCAGGAAAATACGAGTTATGAGCAAAAACTTCTGGTCCAAATGCAGGCCAACTAAAGCTATTTTTTACTTAACAGGGGAATCGAATTGTTATGAATTGTCAGTCAAAAAATTCCTTGTAATGACAAGACAGGCAATGGGAGAGATGATATATACTTTTAGGGCGTGTCTTTGTGTGGTATTGTTACATGTTAGCACGCTGTATTGTTACATGTTAGCACGCTGTATTGTTACATGTTAGCACGCTGTACCGTTACATGTTAGCACGCTGTACTGGTACATGTTAGCACGCTATACTGGTACATGTTAGCACGCTGTACTGGTACATGTCAGCACGCTGTACTGTTACATGTCAGCACGCTGTACTGTTACATGTTAGCACGCTGTACTGTTACATGTTAGCCTGCTGT